>QNTS01000265.1:269611-398942 GCA_003317085.1 Hucho hucho | reverse complement strand
AAAGATTTTCTATGGGGTTGAGATCTGGAGACTGGCTAGGCCACTCCAGGACCTTGAAATGCTTCTTACGAAGCCACTCCTTCGTTGCCCGGGCGGTGTGTTTGGGATCATTGTCATGCTGAAAGACCCAGCCACGTTTCATCTTCAATGCCCTTGCTGATGGAAGGAGGTTTTCACTCAAAATCTCACGATACATGGCCCCATTCATTCTTTCCTTTACACGGATCAGTCGTCCTGGTCCCTTTGCAGAAAAACAGCCCCAAAGCATGATGTTTCCACCCCCATGCTTCACAGTAGGTATGGTGTTCTTTGTCCTCCAAACACGACGAGTTGAGTTTTTACCAAAAAGTTCTATTTTGGTTTCATCTGACCATATGACATTCTCCCAATCCTCATCTGGATCATCCAAATGCTCTCTAGCAAACTTCAGACGGGCCTGAACATGTACTGGCTTAAGCAGGGGGACACGTCTGGCACTGCAGGATTTGAGTCCCTGGCGGCGTAGTGTGTTACTGATGGTAGGCTTTGTTACTTTGGTCCCAGCTCTCTGCAGGTCATTCACTAGGTCCCCCCGTGTGGTTCTGGGATTTTTGCTCACCGTTCTTGTGATCATTTTGACCCCACGGGGTGAGATCTTGCGTGGAGCCCCAGATCGAGGAAGATTATCAGTGGTCTTGTATGTCTTCCATTTCCTAATAATTGCTCCCACAGTTGATTTCTTCAAACCAAGCTGCTTACCTATTGCAGATTCAGTCTTTCCAACCTGCTGCAGGTCTACAATTTTGTTTCTGGTGTCCTTTGACAGCTCTTTGGTCTTGGCCATAGTGGAGTTTGGAGTGTGACTGTTTGAGGTTGTGGACAGGTGTCTTTTATACTGATAACAAGTTCAAACAGGTGCCATTAATACAGGTAACGAGTGGAGGACAGAGGAGCCTCTCAAAGAAGAAGTTACAGGTCTGTGAGAGCCAGAAATCTTGCTTGTTTGTATGTGACCAAATACTTATTTTCCACCATAATTTGCAAATAAATTCATTAAAAATCCTACAATGTGATTTTCTGGATTTTTTTTCCTAATTTTGTCTGTCATAGTTGAAGTGTACCTATGATGAAAATTACAGGCCTCTATCATCTTTTTAAGTGAGAGAACTTGCACAATTGGTGGCTGACTAAATACTTTTTTGCCCCACTGTATATGTGCTTTCTTGAGCAGGGGGACCTTGCGGGCGCTGCAGGATTTCAGTCCTTCACCGCGTGGTGTGTTACCAATTGTTTTCTTGGTGACTATGGTCCCAGCTGCCTTGAGATCATTGACAAGATCCTCCCGTATAGTTCTGGGCTGATTCCTCACTGTTCTCATGATCATTGCAACTCCACGAGGTGAGATCTTGCATAGAGCCCCAGGCCGAGGGAGATTGACAGTTCTTTTGTGTTTCTTCCATTTGCGAATAATCGCATCAACTGTTGTCACCTTCTCACCAAGCTGCTTGGCGATGGTCTTGTAGCCCATTCCAGCCTTGTGTAGGTCTACAATCTTGTCCCTGACATCCTTGGAGAGCTCTTTGGTCTTGGCCATGGTGGAGAGTTTGGAATCTGATTGATTGATTGCTTCTGTGGACAGCTGTCTTTTATACAGGTAACAAGCTGAGATTAGGAGCACTCCCTTTAAGAGTGTGCTCCTAATCTCAGCTCATTACCTGTATAAAAGACACCTGGGAGCCAGAAATCTTTATGATTGAGAGGGGGTCAAATACTTATTTCCCTCATTAAAATGCAAATCAATTTATAAACATTTTCACATGCGTTTTTCTGGATTTTTTTTTTGTTATTCTGTCTCTCACAGTTCAAATGAACCTACCATTAAAATTATAGACTGATCATTTCTTTGTCAGTGGGCAAACGTACAAAATCAGCAGGGGATCAAATACTTTTTTCCCTCACTGTAAATTCATCTTTGACGTCGTTTCCACAGTGACCGTACATACATACTGCAACCAGAAGCATTGGATTAAAGGCAACATCCGCACTGAGCTAAAGGCTAGAGCCCCCGCTTTCAAGGAGCAGGACTAACCTGGACGCTTCTAAGAAATCCCGCTATGCCCTCCGACGAACCATCAAACAGGCAAAGCGTCAATACAGGACTAATATTGAATCGTACTACACCGGCTCCGACGCTCGTCAGATATGGTAGGGCTTGCAAACTATTACAGACTACAAAAGGGAAGCACAGCCGTGAGCTTCCCAGTGACAAGCCTACCAGACGAGCTAAATAACTTCTATGCTCACTTCGAGCCAAGTAACACTGAAGCATGCATGAGAGCATACGCTGTTCCGGACGACTGTGATCACGCTTTCCGTAGCCGATGTGAGTAAGACCTTTAAACAGGTCAACATTCACAAGGCCGCTGGGCCAGATGGATTACCAGGCTGTGTACTGCGAGCATGAGCTGACCAGCTGGCAAATGCCTTCACTGACATTTTCAACCTGTCCCTGACCGAGTCTGTAATACCAACATGTTTGAAGCAGACCACCAAAGTCTTTGTGCCCAAGAACACTAAGGTAACCTGCCTAAATAACTACCAACCAGTAGCTCTCACGTCTGTAGCCATGAAGTGCTTTGAAAGGCTGGTCATGGCTCATATCAAAACCATTATCCCAGAAACCCTAGACCCACTCCAATATGCATACCACCCCAACAGATCCACAGATGATGCAATCTCTATTCCACGCCACACTGCCCTTTCCCACCTGGACAAAAGGAACACCTATTTGAGAATGCTATTCATTGGCTACAGCTCAGCGTTCAACACCATAGTGCCCTCGAAGCTCATCACTAAGCTAAGGACCCTGGGACTAAACACCTCCCTCTGCAACTAGATCCTGGACTTCCTGATGGGCCGACCCCCCCCAGGTGGTAAGGGTAGGTAACAACACATCTGTCATGCTGATCCTCAACACGGGGGCCCCTCAGGGGTGTGTGCTCAGTCCCTTCCTGTACTGCCTGTTCACCCATGACTTCATCGCCAGGAATCGACTCCAACACCATCATTAAGTTTGCCGACGACACAACAGTGGTAGGCCTGATCACCGACAACAATGAGACAGCCTATAGGGAGGAAGTCAGAGGCCTGGCCGTGTGGTGCCAGGACAACAGCCTCTCCCTCAACGTGATCAAGACAAAAGAGATGATTGTTGACTACAGGAAAAAGAGGCCCGAGCACTCCCCGATTCTCATCGACGGGGCTGTAGTGGAGCAGGTTGAGAGCTTAAAGTTCCTTGGTGTCAACATCACCAACAAACTATCATGGTCCAAACACACCAAGACAGTCGTGAAGAGGGCACGACAATGCCTATTTCCCCTCAGGAGACTGAAAAGATTTGGCATGGGTCCCCAGATCCTCAAAAAGTTCTACAGCTGCACCATCGAGAGCATCCTGACTGGTTGCATTACTGCCTGGTATGGCAACTGCTCGGTATCCAACCCCAAGGCACTACAGAGGCAGTACATTACTGGTGTCAGGCGTTGTGCCATCCAGGATCTCTATACCAGACAGTGTCAGAGAAAGGTCCTAAAAATTATCAGACTCCAGCCACCCTAGTCATAGACTGTTCTCTCTGCTACTGCACAGCAAGCAGTACCTGAGTGCCAAGTCTAGGGCCAAACGGCTTCTTAAGGTCTTGTAAGTAAGCATTTCACTGTAAGGTCTACACCGGTTGTATTCGGCGCATGTGACAAATACAATTTTATTTGATAAGTCAAAGTAGAGGGATGGAGGAATTCCAGCTAGATGGGAAGATGCTCACCTGCATTGCCATGATGACCCAGGACCATTACCAAATGAAATTGGGAATCAACTCAGACCTGGGCTGCACAGTAAGTACAGTTCATTTGCTCTCACAGCCTGGTATAAAAAGTTTTAAATATTTATTGTTCATAAACATATTTTCCTATTGATTTGATCTCTCCCGATTTTCTCCTTCCTCTCACTCTCTCTGCAGATTATTCAGATGCAGGATTATGTCAGTATGTTTGTGTCACTGCCATCATGAGCCTGGTGGAGGAGAGCCTGACGGCCAAGTTTGTTCAGCACCTCTCCATGACACTTAAGCCTGTGAAGGTGGCTCTCAAACTTCCTTCCTAGAACTACTCCTCTGACCTGCTGCCTCTGCTAACTGCCCATGTGACATGATGAGGTTGGACCCAAGTGCAGAGAAGAGACCAGATGGGGAAACAGCGGTTAAGGATAAACATAATACTTTACTGAGAACGGTAGCCACAGGATCACAGCACACTTGAAAAAAACCAACAAACACTAATTCTCAAACTCACTCAGGCGACAACCACACACAGCACATAATTCAAGCTTCTGCCAAGGATAACAGAAAACACACCTATTTTAGCAGGAAAATCATAATGAGTAAATTGGACACAACTGAGTGTCGTTAATGTCTTTAGGACGGTTTCTGCCGCCCTCTGGTGACAGGTGGAACCATGACAGACCAGGGTGAGTACTCAATCATCCCACCTCATCCTATCGTTGAATTGTTGTATCCCTCCTCCACTCCTCCTCTATCCTTCTCAAGCCTTAGGACCAATAAAACAAAAACTTTAGGAGAAAAGTAAAATAACTATTATAAAAAAAGTGTAAGTTGTTGTGGACTATCTGGTCAGTCTTCAATGGCAGGAGTGCATCTATCTCTCATTTGAGTCACTTAACAGATGCTCTTATTCAGAGGACATACAGGAGAAATTAGGGTTAAGTGCCTTGCTCAAGGGAACAATGTCAGATTTATTTCACTTAGTCAGTTCTGTGGTTTGAACCAGCGACCTTTCGCTCACTGGCCCAACACTCTAAACCTCTATACTACCTGCCACCCTTCATCTTTCTCGCTGTATCTCTCTGTAGCTCTCTCTGTAGCTCTCTGTGTATCTCTCAACTTTAGAGTAAAGTAACTATTATACAAAAAAAATACAAGGGAAGATAATAAGTCTAAGGTGTAAATATCAGAAGTGGAGGGAGTAATCTCAGTTTCTAACAAGTAACTTCTGCCCTCTCCCTCTCTCCAGCACTATTTTGATTGGTTACAGGACACAGACCTGATGAAGATCACCATTCAGGCAGCAAAGCAGGCAGCCTTAATCAGAAGGCACACACATACTCACACACACATAAACACACACACACCAAGGAGCACTTAAGAGGATCCAAAAAGGGGACCAGACAATAAATATCATATGTATTAATATTACTAATCATATGAAATGAATCTAATGAATTTAAAAGAGTAATACTCTGTCTCTTCTTATCTATTTTCCTGCCTCCTTATCTTCTGTGTGGTGTTGCAAAGACCTTTAGTAGTAAAGGGAATTTCAAGTCTTTTCAGTCTGCATTTTCAGACTCCGAACAGCTCTGGTGGAAGGGAGCTCAGACTGACATTAAAAAGGTAATACATTTTTACAGTTAAGTTACTTCTTATAAAACACATTTTAAATGGTGTGTGTGTGTGGGGGGGATCTCTGCCTATGGCCTCCAAATCACTAAGTCCGCCCCTGCATAGGGAGTAGGTGAACGGAGATAATCCGTTCACCTACTCTGCGTCTCACAAAGACATGGCGGTTGGAACCAAAAATCTCAAATTTGGACTCATCAGACCAAAGGACAGATTGCCACAGGTCTAATGTCCATTGCTTGTGTGTTTCTTGGCCCAAGCAAGTCTCTTCTTCTTATTGGTGTCCTTTAGTAGTGGTTTCTTTGCAGCAATTAGACAATGATGGCCTGATTCACGTAGTCTCTGAACAGTTGATGTTGAGATGTGTCTGTTACTTGAACTCTGTGAAGCATTTATTTGTGCTGCAATTTCTGAGGCTGGTAACTCTAATGAACTTATCCTCTGTAGCAGAGATAACTCTGGGTCTTCCTTTCTTGTGGCCGTCCTCATGAGAGCCAGTTTCATCATAGCGCTTGATAGTTTTTGCGACTGCACTTGAAGACAACCACTCTCTCTAGCTGATGCAAGCTCCATGGTACGTATCTATGAGAAAACAGGATGCTCCTCATTATCTCGCAAAAAATGACCAGGGTCATGAATTATTACAGATTAGTAACGCTATTCTATTTCATGCATCCAAATTGGCACCCTATTCACTATAGTACAGTACTTTTGACCAGGGGCCATAGGGATCTGGTCAAAAGTAATGCACTCTGAATAGCCAGTGGTGGAAAAAGTACCCAATTGTCAAACTTGAGTAAAAGTAAAGATACCTTAATAGAAAATGACTCAAGTAAAATTGAAAGTCACTCAGTAAAATACTACTTGAGTATAAGTCTAAAAGTATTTGGTTTTAAATATACTTAAGTCTCAAAAGTAAATGTAAACGCTACATTAGCTTGCTAGCTGGGATTTTCTATAAGCAAAAAAGCTTCTCCCAAGCGGGTGTGACACCTACTCCCGTTGCCTGCTGCACTGCTAATTGGATTCCACCTGGCGATCGGTTCACCTTCTGCCCTGGCCTGTCTCCCCCTATCCCCGCCACACTCTCCCCTCTCTGCTGAGCTTTCGCTCACCTTCAGCACACACATACTTACACACAGACTTTGGACTGATGGGAATTTTAGTATAGGCCTACTATAAATTATTTTCTTTATTTATTTTATCTCGTACTTTTATTGCCAACTGGAATCATAGAGAGCTACTCTCTCAAGTTATCTTGTTGGAGCAAGTGACTCTTTGAACTTACAATGGCTAGCCCCAAGTCGTTATATTTTTTTCTAGTGCTTTGTGGTATTTGCCTCATGACACCTGCGCGCTTTGTTGACTATGATCTTGCTTGTTTACCCAACCGTGGGACAGACTGTGTTTGTTCCCACACTCGGGACTCTGACTCTCTATTGGTTACACAGACTCTTGTCCTCCCATCCTATTCTAACCACCTCTCGCCGGCTTTGTATTCATGTTACCTGATGAAATTGCTGTACAATATGATCTTGATGTCATCTGATGCACATTCAGATGTCATACCAAATCAACACTGCAGAGCTCTCCCTGTCCTCTGCTGTGCCCTGATTGTATTACTGCTGATGATATCTGGAAATGTGCATGTACACCCTGGCCGATCTACTGTTGCTAACCCAAATCATGACTTGTGTTCTGATATCTGTTTCACTGATTTCTGCTCTGGTAAAAGCCTGGGTTTTCTGCATGTTAACACACAAAGCTTATTACGTAAATTTGATCAATTGAAAGTGTGGGTTTACAGCTCCAATCCAGATGTGTTGGTCATTACTGAGACATGTTTAAGAAGAGTGTTTTGAACACTGATGTTAACCTTTCTGGTCATAATGTTTTTCGGCAAGACATATCTTCCAACGGTGGTGGAGTGACAATCTTTACCAAGGAACACCTTCAGTGCTCGGTTGTCTCCACCAAGTCTGTCCCCAAACAATTTGATTTGCTGGTTTTAAGAATTAAACTTTCAAATAGCTCTTTGTTGACTGTTGCTGGGTGTTATCGTCCACCATCAGCACCGGCCTGTACCCTACATGCCCTAAGCTCTCTGCTGGCCCCTTACACTAAGTCTGAATGTATCCTGCTAGGTGACCTAAACTGGGACATGCTTAAACCACCTGACCAAGTCCTAAAGCAATGGGACTCCTGTGGTGGAAATTCTACCCTTAATTAATAATGAGGAGAGGCAAGGTCAATAATCAATCAAGGTATTACTTTTATTAAAAACGTATTGCAATAAGGAAGCTGGTCGCACCACACACACAAAGTGAATGGAGTGAGAGCCCGCGCACAAAGAGTGCGAAAGCCTTATATATTCAAGCGATCTTATGCAAGCATCTGCAAAACACGTGATCTTATGTATGTGTATGTGTGTGTGGGAAGAAGAAACAAAACTGGGTTACGGGGTACAGACTATAATGAAAAGGTTGTCTCAGTCTGTCGCAACTGAGTGAGGACAATAGATGCCAAAGTGACAGGAAGTCACTTCAGACATACTTCCTCTAACAGTAGCTCAACGGTTACCCCTACACACACTGTAGCAGGTTCAAGGGTGTGGGGTTTCCACGTCACCAAGTTCAATACCCAAACACGCACAAGGAGTACAACTAGAATGCCAATGGAGTGTTTGTTTGGGAGTTTTGCACACTGGGGAAAAGGGGGGAATTCACCAACCATTTCACAGTCCACAATCCATTCTCCTTGTCCGTTCCGTTCTCCAGGGGTAATCCTAAAACTTGGGTCCTCAGCCAAACCGGTTTGGTACACAGTGGGGGTAATCAGACAGTCCAGGTCACAACAGGTAATCACACAGATATTTCTCTCTCATCATAACACACTCTTCATATCACACTCTTCATATCATCATCAAATGTATTTATAAAGCCATTCTTACATCAGCTGATGTCACAGAGTGCTGTACAGAAACCCAGCCTAAAACCCCAAACAGCAAGCAATGCAGGTGTAAAAGCACGGTGGTTAGGAAAAACTCCCTAGAAAGGCCAGAACCTAGGAAGAAACCTAGAGAGGAGCCAGGTTGTGAGGGGTGGCCAGTCCTCTTCTGGCTGTGCTGGGTGCAGATTATAACAGAACATGGAGAAGATGCATCACACTCTTCCCTCTCCGTTCTCTGCCCCTTTGTGCAGGCCACTTCCTCTTTTATCCCCAAGTACTCCCTGGCTTAATGAGCCACAGGCTCGCCTCGTTGGGGCAGGAAGTCCATATAAGCCTTGGGGGTGGAGCCAGCGGGCTACAAGATATCTCCCTTCAATAACCACTCTCTCCCTAGAGCATCCCTCCTGGAGAGGGCATCGGCATTTCCATGGGCTGCACCTGATCTGTGGACGACAGAGAAAGCAAAGGGCTGTAAGGATAGGAACCAGTGGGTGACCCGGGCATTACTGTCGTTATTCCGTGACATCCAAACCAGTGGTGCATGGTCCGTTACGAGGGTGAAGTGCCGTCCCAATAAGTAATACCCACTTGATCGCTAGACATTCTTTCTCCACAGTGGAATATCTTTGTTCCCACGGCAACAGCTTCCGGCTAATGCACATGACTGGGTGTTTCTCACCTTCTTGTGGCTGTGATAGGACGGCACCCACCCCTATTTCAGATGCATCGGTCTGTACCATCAGTGGTAGGAGAAGTCCGGGGTCACCAGCACAGGTCCAGAACACAGTGCTCCCTTTAGGTCCTGGAAGGCTTTCTCCGTCTCATCGGTCCACGTCACCTGGGCGGGCAGAGGTCTCCTGGTCAGATCTGTCAGGGGGCTGGCTAGGGAGGCAAAGTAGGGAATAAATCTCTGTTAGTAACTAGTCAACCCCACAAACGTGTGTACAGTGAGGGAAAAAAGTATTTGATCCCCTGCTGATTTTGTACGTTTCCCCACTGACAAAGAAATGATCAGTCTATAATTTTAATGGTAGGTTTCTTTGAACAGTGAGAGACAGAATAACAACCAAAAAAATCGAGAAAAACGCATGTGAAAAATGTTATAAATTGATTTGCATTTTAATGAGGGAAATAAGTATTTGCCCCCCTGCAAAACATGACTTAGTACTTGGTGGCAAAACCCTTGTTGGCAATCACAGAGGTCAGACGTTTCTTGTAGTTGGCCACCAGGTTTGCACACATCTCAGGAGGGATTTTGTCCCACTCCTCTTTGCAGATCTTCAAGTCATTAAGGTTGAGGCTGACGTTTGGCAACTCGAACCTTCAGCTCCCTCCACAGATTTTCCATGGGATTAAGGTCTGGAGACTGGCTAGGCCACTCCAGGACCTTAATGTGCTTCTTCTTGAGCCACTCCTTTGTTGCCTTGGCCGTGTGTTTAGGGTCATTGTCATGCTGGAATACCCATCCACGACCCATTTTCAATGTCCTGGCTGAGGGAAGGAGGTTCTCACCCAAGATTTGACGGTACATGGCCCCGTCCATCGTCACTTTGATGCGGTGAAGTTGTCCTGTCCCCTTAGCAGAAAAACACCCCCAAAGCATAATGTTTCCACCTCCATGTTTGACGGTGGGGATGGTGTTCTTGGGGTCATAGGCAGCATTCCTCCTCCTCCAAACACGGCGAGTAGAGTTGATGCCAAAGAGCTCCATTTTGGTCTCATCTGACCACAACACTTTCACCCAGATGTCCTCTGAATCATTCAGATGTTCATTGACAAACTTCAGACGGGCATGTATATGTGCTTTCTTGAGCAGGGGGACCTTGCGGGCGCTGCAGGATTTCAGTCCTTCACAGCATAGTGTGTTACCAATTGTTTTCTTGGTGACTATGATCCCAGCTGCCTTGAGATCATTGACAAGATCCTCCCGTGTAGTTCTGGGATGATTCCTCACCATTCTCATGATCATTGCAACTCCACGAGGTGAGATCTTGCATAGAGCCCCAGGCCGAGGGAGATTGACAGTTCTTTTGTGTTTCTTCCATTTGCGAATAATCACACCAACTGTTGTCACCTTCTCACCAAGCTGCTTGGCGATGGTCTTGTAGCCCATTCCAGCCTTGTGTAGGTCTACAATCTTGTCCCTGACATCCTTGGAGAGCTCTTTGGTCTTGGCCATGGTGGACAGTTTGGAATCTGATTGATTGATTGCTTCTGTGGACAGGTGTCTTTTATACAGGTAACAAGCTGAGATTAGGAGCACTCCCTTTAAGAGTATGCTCCTAATCTCAGCTCGTTGCCTGTATTAAAGACACCTGGGAACCAGAAATCTTTCTGATTGAGAGGGGGTCAAATACTTATTTCCCTCATTAAAATGCAAGTCAATTTATAACATTTTTCACATTAGTTTCTCTGGATTTTTTGGTTGTTATTCTGTCTCTCACTGTTCAAATAAACCTACCATTAAAATTATAGACTGATAATTTCTTTGTCAGTGGGCAAACGTACAAAATCAGCAGAGGATCAAATACTTTTTTCCCCTCACTGTACCATCTTCTTGGTGAGGGGGCGGGAACAGTCCCAAATTGCCTCAACATTCTTCACCTGGGGTTTGACACATCACCTCCCAATCGTGTACCCCAGGTACTCAGCCTCTTGCAGGTCGAGCCGACATTTCATTGGGTTGGCTGTTAGCCTCGCCTCCTGTAATGCCTGCAGTACTGACCTGGTTTAGATGTCTCCCCCTCGCTTCCATGGATCACAATATCATCGATGTAGGCCGCTGCGTACTCACGATGGGGACGGAGAATCCAGTCCATCAACCTCTGGAAGGTGGCCAGGGCCCCGTGCAGTCCAAAGGGAAGCTTCTTGTAATGGAACAGCCCGTCAGGGGTGGTGAAAGCAGTTTTCTCCCGTGCCTTTGGGAGCTAAGGTCACCTGCCAATAACCCTTCGTCAAGTTGAGCCTGCTGATAAATCGGGCGGTCCATAGCCATTCGATTAACCTCTTAAGGAGCAGCAAGGTGCCATGGGGCGCTAGCGCCCCACTCCCGACACTACCAGGTGAAATGCAAGGCGCCAAATTCAAAATCCAAAAGTTGAATTATTAAACATGCATCAATATACAAGTGTTTCATAGTCATCAAAAGCTCTCCTTCTTGGCAATATCACAGCATTGTCAGATTTCAAAAAGGCTTTACGGCGAAAGCACCACATTTGATTGTTTGAGGATAGCACCTAACATATTTTTGCCATTACCATGAATTCATTAGCCTTCACGGTTCACACAAAACACATTTCACAGCGAAAACAAATCAATTACCTGTTGAAGAACCTGCTGATGGCTTCCCAAGTGTCCAACGAAGACAATCCATGGTTCTTTTGTTAGAAAAAGTAATGTATTATATCCATAAATCTCCGTTTGGTTTGCGCGTTATAATCAGAAACTACAGCCTCCACTCGTCCATTGAAACGTGAAGAGAACTCGTTCAACTTATACCTATAAACTTGTCCAAGAACAATCAAACATAATTTTAAATGTATCCTTAGGAACACTTTTATGTAGAAATAGCATAATATTTCAACCGGAATATAAACTGGGCTATAAGAAAGGAAAAAACCACAGAGCGCGCCTGGCGAGAGCGCGCGTCCTCTTCTATTGACATCTCTGGGGACACTTCTTCTTCTCTGCTCGAATGCATCTAAAAACAATCTGAACAGTGTCTCGAGACTGTTGACATCCAGAGGAAGCGATAGGTACTGCATTCATATGCCCTTATAAGGGCATTTTCATAAGGGAGGGGTTCCAAATGAGCAATGTGTCAAAACCACTTTTTCCAGGACAGAAATTCCTCGGGGTTTCGCCTGCCATATCCGTTCTGTTTTACTCACAGACAAATGGTTAACACTTCTAGAAAATTCTGAGTGTTTCCTATCCAATGGTACTAAATATGTGCATATCCTATTTTCTGGGCCTGAATGGGAGGCATTTTACTTTGGGCACGCCAGGGTCTCCAAAACGGTCACCTCATGCGCTGCTCCCTAAGAAGTTAATTCATAAATTTGGGGCATGGGGTAGGAGTCGAACTTTGAGATTTAATTTACCTTTCTAAAATCATTACAGAAGCGAATACTATGTGGCTGCACCACTCACTATTCGACTCTTCGATTATATCAGTTTTCAACGTTGTTTTTACCTCGGCCCTGACAGCCTCTCTTCTTGTCTCCGGTATGCGGTAAGGTCTCAACTTCACCTTTTTCCCGGGTTCGATGATGATGCTGTGCTGTACCAGTTGTTCCGGCCGACCAACTCCCTCAGCTCCTGCTTCTGTGCTTGGCTCAGCTGCTCCCCCAGTGGCACCTCCGCCGGCTTGGTCTCTGTGGTAGCCTTCTTCGGGGAAATAGAGTAGAGTACATCACGTGCATTCCATTTCTTTAGCAAATTCACATGGTAAATCTGGGTCAGATGCTTACGTCCCAGCTGTCTGACCCTATAGTTAATTTCACCAACCTTCTCAAGGACTTCGTATGGCCCGTTCCATTGGGCCAAAAACGTACATTCTGAGGTGGGGATCAACACCAACACTTTGTCTCCTGGCTGGAAGTCCCTTCATTGTTGCCCTCTGTTGTACACCCGCGCTTGAGCCACCTGGGCCTCCAGCATGTGTTCCCGTACCAGGGGCCACAGGGTTGCCATCTGGTCTCTCATGTCTTCCACGTGCTCCACCATAGTTCGGTGGGGCGACGGTTGCTGTTCCCAGGCTTCTTTAGCCACGTCCAGCAGTCCTCGGGGTCGTCTCCCGTACAGGAGTTCGAAGGGAGAGAATCCTGTGGAAGCCTGGGGAACTTCTCGGATCGAGAACATCTGGTAGGGTAGCAGCTGATCCCAATTCTTTCTGTCCACCTCCATCACCTTCATTAGCATCTGCTTCAGAGTTTGATTGAATCTTTCCACCGACCCATCGGTCTGCAGGTGATACACTGAGGTGCGCAACTGGGTTATTTTCATTAGTTTGCATAGATCCTTCATGAATCGCGACATGAACGGGGTGGCCCTGGTCGGTCAATATCTCGTCGGCGATACCTACTTGGGAGAACAGCATGACTAACTCATGTGCGATTCCCTTTGTGGCCATGGTGTGCAGAGGAATGGCTTCCGGGTATCTGGTGGCATAATCCAGAATCATGTATTGGTGCCCTCGGTTGCTCTTGGGTATAGGTCCCACCAGGTCCATTGCGATCCTGCTGGAAGGGACTGAAATAATGGGTAGGGGAATTAAGGGACTGCGAAAGTGGGATTTTGGCGCCACCTGCTGGAACACCGGGCAACTGTAACAGTAATCTTCCACTGCTCTCTTCACCCCTGGCCAGTAAAATCGTGCCTTGATTCTTTCTAAGGTCTTCTCCACCCCTAGGTGAGCCCCAAGAAGGTGGGAGTGCGCCAACTGCAGGACAGATGGTACAAAGGGACAGGGCACCAACAACAACTCCATACATTTGTTATTCTTCTTCATGACCTGATACAGCAACTTCTTCTTTATAGAAAAATGGGGGTAGGTGATTTGACTTACCCCCTCCATGGGCCACGGTACACCACGGTCACCTGATGGAGAGCGCTGGCCAAGTTGGGATCCTCCAGTTGGGCCGTGCCGAACCGGCCCGCTAGGGAAGCGGGTTCTGGCACCACCTCATGGTCCATCGGGAATATGACTTCCAGACTCTCCCTCCAGTCTGGCTTCACCTGAGTCCCCCTCCGAGAGGGGTTCTGTTGATGCTTTGGGGTCCACTTCCTGGAATCCACACATCCGGGCCTCCCTCCTTCTGTATCAAAAGCTTTGGCTAAGTCAATAAAAACAACAGCACAACATTGCTTAGAATCAAGGGCAATGGTGACATCATTGAGGACCTTAAGGTTGCAGTGACACATCCATAACCAGAGTGGAAACCAGATTGCATACCGGAGAGAATACTATAGACATCAATAAAGCCAGTCAGTTGATTATCGACAAGTTTATCCAACACTTTTGATAAACAGGCCAAAATAGAAATAGGCCTATAACATTTAAGATCAGCTTGATCTCCCCCTTTTAAATATAGGACGAACCGTGGATGCCTTCCAAGCAACGGGAACCTCCCCAGAGAGGAGAGACAGGTTAACCTCTTACGGATCATTGGGGAGCTAGCGCCCCATTCCCGACACTACCCGGGGAAATGTAAGGCGCCAAATTCAAAATCCAAAAGTTGAATTATAAAACATTCATCAATATACAAATGTTGCATAGTCTTCAAAAGCTTAGACTCTTGGCAATATCACAGCGTTGTCAGATTTCAAAAAGGCTTTACGGCGAAAGCACAACATTTGATTGTTTGAGGATAGCACCTCATATTTTCTGCATTAGCATAAATTCATAACCAGCGCGGGTCTCACAAAACACATAAAAGAGCTAAAATAAATTGCTTACCTTTTGATGATCTTCTGCTGAGGGCAATCCGAAGTGTCCAAGCAAGACAATTCATGTTTCTTTTGTTAGAAAAAGTCATTGTTTATATCCATAAATATCCATTTGGTTGGTGCGTTATGTTCAGAAAATCCACCGTCCACTCGCCCATTGTACAGGGAAGAGAAAGCGTTCAAATTATACCTATCAACTTTGCCCAAACAAATCAAACATAATTTATAATGTATCCTTAGGTATACTTTTATGTATATTAACGATTATATTTCACACGGATAATATCCTAAACGATAGAAAAGGAAAATACAGAGGAACGCGCACACGGTCTCGCACACAAAAAACTAAAGTGACTTCCTCTATCCACTTACAAATTCTTCTTCTTTACGGTTGTCTTCCATGATAAAGGCATGAAACCTTGTCTAAAGACTGTTGACATCTAGTGGAAGCCATAGGTACTGCAATCTGGGTCCTATTTTACTGAGAATCCCATAGACAGCCATTGAAAGTGAGGGCATGTCACACAAAAAAGAATTCTAGACAGAAATTCCTCGGGTTTTCACCTGCCATATCAGTTCTGTTATACTCACAGACATTATTTTAACAGTTTCAGAAACGTTGGAGTGTTTCCTATCCAACAGTACTAATTATGTGCATATCCTAGTTTCTGGGCCTGAGTGTCAGGCATTTTACTTTGGGCACGCCAGACTCTCCAAACTTCCGAATACTTCTCCGGTGCCTGTAGAGGTTAAAAAGGTCAGAGATAGGCTTGGCGATGATGAGCAGCTGTGGAGAGGAGGGTTTATTCTCCAGGTCTTTAACCGTTTTCCAGAACTTCTTGGGGTTAGACCCACAGAGAGAGAACTGCTCCTTAAAGTAACTAACTTTGGCCTTCTGGATAGCCTGAGTGCACTTTTTTCTGATTTGACTGAATGAGAGCCAGTCAGCCTGAGTACGCGTGTGCCGAGCCTTTCGCCAAATGCAATTCTTGAGGTGGAATAACTCTGCAAGATTTTTAATTCTAATTTTCTTTAAGGGTGCGTGTTTGTTAACAATACCAATGAAAATATCAAAAAAGGTCCAAGTGTCTCGACAGAGGGGATCAAGCTGATTCTATACCATTTTACAGAGGCCAGTTCATGAAGAAAGGCTTGTTCATTAAAGTTTTTTAGCAAGCGTCTATGACAAATCAGGATTGTTCGTTTCACTGAGCAGCCGTTACGAACACAGGCTGTAGAACAGTGATCTCTAAGGTCATTACAGAAAACACTAGACTGATACCTATCAAGATTATATATGACGAATACATTGAGAGTAGCCTTTTCTGGGTGTTTAGAGTCATACCTTGTGGGATTGGTAATAATCTGAGAAAGATGTAGGGAGCGTGAGGGCATTTTCTGTTAATTAAACCTTACTAATGCTTGTGTACTAAAATATCCTTCTTTAAGCCTTGGGCTTGAGATAGTTTCTTTAACAAACTGGTTCCTCTTTGTCACATCTGCTCCTGCCACACCCTCTAGTGGTCATCCGGTGTCTGCTTGAGTTGCAGCCATTTCCCCAGGACACTCTCTCTCCCCCTCCCTTTCTGTTTGTGTGATTGTTTGGTTGGAGACAGGTGTGCTGGAGTCAGAGCAGATCCCAATCAGCTGCAACTCATTCCATATCAAGACCTCTACAAATACTCCGTCCGGCCACTTCTACTCGGCCAGATTGTAATCTCTGCTCAGTCAGTTTATGCTTTTAGCTATTATTGTCATTATCTAAGATCCTGTTACCCTGCTGTACTTGTTTCCCTGCCTGACGCTGTTTATCCTCTCACTGCAGTTTTGCAGCCCTGACTGGCTCCTGTCTCCTGTTCCACATCTCACCACCCTGCTACCCTGTTCTGGACTCGCCACACCACCACTCCCTTGGATTCCCCTCCGGACCTGTTTACCCTATTCCAACCCAGCACACTCCAATCACAGCCTCCATATCTGGTTTTCTACAACTCATCCGAGCTTCCCCGGATCTGCACTCCATATCTCCCTGTGTTACAATAAATTCCTTGGTTCATTCATCTGTTTCCTCATCTGAGTCTGCTTTTGGGTTCCCCTGTTCGCTCCGCGTAACACTCTTAGCTTAACTGGAGACAGAGCAAAGTGTTATATCCTGCACACCAGTGATAAAGCTGTTGTTCTGTTTGGAGCCTGTTCCTGGGCGAAAGGTTCATGCATTGTGGCAGACGGCAGGGAGAGGTGAGGGGAGTGGTTATTGAAGGGAGATATCTTGCAGCCTGCTGGCTCCACCCCTGAGCCTTATATGGACTTCCTGCCCAAACAAGGCGAACCTGTGAGTCATTAAGACCAAGGACTACCCGACCACACTCCTCCACCTACAGACCACAAAGGGACAACACACGGGGCCAGTGGGAGTCGTCCCGAATCTGCCTGTGCCGGTCCTTATTGGGAGGGATTTCCCGATGTTCCGCCAGCTGTGAACCAGTATGTCCGGAGACGTGGGGACCGAGGGAGCCAGAAGGGAGAAGAAAGACGGAAAGGTGGGTCAGCCAAAAGGATCCCTGCCTTTTGTCTGACCCATATGTAGTCTCAGGGTGGGTAGAAATGAATTTGGGTACTGTTAAATCGGTGAAGGTAGCTCAAAGTGGACTTGTGATGATTTCCTTTTTTTCTCCCACCCAGAGGGAGCGGGCGCGTCTTGTCACATGTCTCGGGACAAGACCTGTGACTTGCTTTGCTCTCCAGAGCATTACTGGGGTGGCGTTAACTTCTTATGGAGCGGTTGCATAGGTGACGGTTTTGGAGAGTCTGCACATAATTAGTACTATTGGATAGGAAACACTGAAGTTTCTAAGAGTGTTAAAATAATGTATGTGAGTGTAACAGAACTGATATAGCAGGCGAAAACCCGAGGAAAATCCATCCGGAATTGCAGTTTTTTGTGACCTTTGCTCTGTTTGAGACTCTCCCCATTGACTTCAAGGCAATCTAGCTCCGAGATTGCAGTACCTATGGCTTCCACTAGATGTCAGCAGCCTATATACAAAGACAGAGTGATTGGAGTAAGCAAAACGGATAGAAACAGGAAATGGTCAGGGGAGCTCAGATGTCAACAAGATTTCTCGGGCGCGAGACTGGATGCGCGCCCCACTTTATTTTACTTATATAACATTTAGGTGACCATCCGAGGGAAATATTATCGCTAATATTCACACAAGGATAGCTAAGGATGCATTATAACTAGTCTTTGATTTGTTTAGGAAAGGTTTATAGGTATATTTGAATGCGTTCTCTTCACGTTTCAATGGGCGATTCGACGTTGGATTTTCTGAACATAACACGTCAACCAAACAGAGATTTATGGATATAATAAATGACTTTTTCTAACAAAATAACCATTGGATGTCTTCGTTGGACACTTGGGAAGCCCTCAGCAGAAGTTCTTCGAAAGGTAAGGGATTTGTTTTCGCTGTGAAATGGGTTTTGTGTGAACCGTGCTGGTTTATGAATTTATGCCAATGCAGAAATATTAGAGGTGCTATCCTCAAACAATCAAATGTTGTGCTTTCGCCGTAAAGCCTTTTTGAAATCTAACAACGCTGTGATATTGCCAAGAAGCAGAGCTTTAGATGACTATGCAACACTTGTATATTGATGAATGTTTAATAATTCAACTTTTGGATTTTGAATTTGGCGCCTTACATTTCACCGGGTAGTGTCGGGCTAGCGCCCCACTGCTCCCTAAGTAGTTAAGTGTTGAGGTGGCGCAACTGAAATGGAAGATTCCCTGTGTCTGTGATGCTCGCTGTTTGGTGCGACGCAGACCCGGTGGTGAGCGTGATGGAACTAAGAAGACACTGTCTGTCCTTTTGAGTTTTGAAGCAGAGTCTTTACCTGACAAAGTCATGTTAAAATATGTCAGTTATCCAGTGAGAGCTTTTGTGCCTAACCCATTAAGGTGTTTCAGATGCCAAACTTATGGTCATGTTGCAGCAGTGATTACGAGATGTGAGAAGTGTGCTGGAGGGCATGGGACAAAGGAATGTGTAGGATCAGTGGAAAAAACTGAGTGTGTCAATTGTAGGGGGTGCCCATGTTGCTGGGGATCAGAAGTGCCCAGTGCGAGAGAGACAAGTTGAGGTTGCCAGAGTCAGAGTATAACAGAAGGTGTATACTGAGGCAGTGAAGAGAGTAGAGGATGATGGGTCAAGGGTGAGCAGTAGGCCTCGGCCACTACAGAGTAGAGGTCGACCGATTATGATTTTTCAATGCCGATACCGATATTGATTATTGGTGGACCAGAAAAAGCTGATATCGATTAATCGGCCTATTATTTTTTATATATATATATATATATATATATATATATATATATATATATATTTGTAATAATGAGAATTACAACACTTATTTTACCTTAAAATAATACATAAATAAATAATAAAACATGTTCAATTTGGTTTAAATAATGCAAAAACAGTGTTGGAGAAGAAAGTAAAAGTGCAAAATGTGCCATGTAAAAAAGCTAAAGTTTAAGTTCTTTGCTCAGAACATGAGAACATAGGAAAGCTGGTGGTTCCTTTAAGAAGTTTTAGGTTGTAGTTACAGGAATTATAGGACTATTTCTCTCTATACCATTTGTATTTAATATACCTTTGACTATTGGATGTTCTTATAGGCACTATAGTATTGCCATCTTAATCTCGTGAGTTGATAGGCTTGAAGTCATAAACAGCGCTGTGCTTCAAGCATTGCTTAGAGCTGCTGGCAAACGCAGGAAAGTGCTGTTTGAATGAATGCTTATGAGCCTGCTGCTGCCTACCACCGCTCAGTCAGACTGCTCTATCAAATATCAAATCATAGACTTAATTATAATACAATAAACACACAGAAATACGAGCCTTTGGTCATTAATATGGTCAAATCCGGAAACTATAATTTTGAAAACAAAATGTTTATTATTTCAGTGAAATACGGAACCGTTCCGTATTTTATCGAACGGGTGGCATCCATAAGTCTAAATATTGCTGTTACATTGCACAACCTTAAATGTTATGTCATAATTATGTACAATTCTTACGGTCTTTGTTAGGAAGAAATGGTCTTCACACAGTTCCCAACGAGCCAGGCGGCCCAAACTGCTGCATATACCCTGACTCTGCTTGCACAGAACGCAAGAGAAGTGACACAATTTCCCTAGTTAATATTGCCTGCTAACATTAATTTATTTTAACTAAATATGCAGGTTTAAAAAAATATACTTGTGTATTGATTTTAAGAAAGGCATTGATGTTTATGGTTAGATACATTGGTGCAACGACAGTGCTTTTTTTGCGAATGCGCTTGTTAAATCATCACCCGTTTGGCGAAGTAGGCTGTGATTCGATGATAAATTAACAGGCACCGCATTGATTATTTGCAACGCAGGACAAGCTAGTTAAACTAGTAATTAATCGGTCGACCTCTAATACAGAGTAATACAAATTTGTGCTTCAGTAAGGTTGGCTTCTTAGCATTCGTTGCCATGGTTAATAACTATTGCAGAAATGGAATGTAAATCACAGAATATAGATGTTATGGTGGCAGATGCAGAGAAGTACTGGTGTAGAAGGTTTTACTGCAGAAGAGTTACAGGGTGTGTTGAACAAGAGTCCAGTTCTCCCAGGCCGTCGGCCTGGCTAAGATAATTTAGGGTAAATTAAATAGCGGTATATAAGTGTGGGGTTAGTTGGTGGTGCAATTTTTTTCCTTTCCCCCTTCGTGTTTATGTTTGTATCATATAATGTAACGTGATCGACCACACATTTTCACACACTTCTCACACCTTGGAACCTCCCTCCTACACACTGCTGCCACATGCCCATAAGGTTGACACCTGTAACCACGTAATGTATTCGGCACAAAAGCTCATATGGGATAACTTACATATTGTAACATCACTTCGTTGGGCAAAGACTGAACATCAGAACTCAAAAGGACAGACAACTCTTTTGTTTCACCACTCACGCCACCCTGTCTGCGTCACACCAAACTACGAGCATCGTAAACACACGGAATCTTCACCTTCAGTTGGTCAACTTTCACATTTACCCCTACCCCAGTAATCACTCCTCTCAATGGCACCCTTTCCTTGAGAGCAAAACAATTCACCTCTCTTGTCCCCATTAGTTTAATGTGGAGCGCCTGCTCCCTCTGACCAGCAGAAACAAACAATTATCAAAAGACCACTTCTGGTTACCTTCACTGATTCCACAGCACCCAACTCTGTTTTCACCCAGCCTGAAACCACAAATGGATCAGCCAAAAGGAAAGGATCCACTTTTTCCAAAAATATCACTCCTACCGTCATAGACACATCTTTATCCTGAACCTTGGTGCAAGCCTCGGGCTCCGAAAACTTCACATCTACCACCTCCTATACTTCGCCCTCATTCACTTCCATTTCTCCTCGTCTTCGATCCGGCAATCCCCCCCCTCCCCCCTTTTAACCCTCTTCCTCCCCCCTTTTAACCCTCTTCCTCCCTTTCTCTCTTCGACCTCCTCTGCCTCTCTTTTCCCCTCCATTCCCCCTCCGTATGCCAAGTATACGTCTCCTTAAGATAATACTGCACTTCTCCTGACATACATATTGTTCTTGCCCTCTCAAAGGACACCAGTTAACCGGCAGTCAGAATCCAACAGCAATTGCAACCTTCCTGTCTGCGTGTCCAAATCTCTTCTTTGGTATCATGGCGTTCACACATTTTGTTTGTGCATGCCGCCACCGACTGTGTGATAAGGGCACGAGATAAAGAAATGTGTAGCATTGGGGAAAGTAGTGGTATGTGTTAATTGTAGGCATACCCATGGGGCTGGAGATCAGAAATGTCCACGAGAGGCGGGTAGAGGTTTCCAGGATTAGAGTTGCGCAGAAATTGTTCATATGCTGAGGCAGTAAAGGAAGATGGGTCAAGGAGGAGGGATCATGAGAAGAGTCGTGTGAGTTGTTGAGCTGTACCAGTGCAGAGGGATAGTCCAACAAGTGATATATGTTTCAGTAAGATTGGACTTTTATAATTTAGAGCAATGGTTATCAACTGGGATGGAACGTAAATCACAGAAAATTTAGATGGTGGTGGCTGCTGCAGAGAGGTATTTGGGTGTGCTAGACTTGACGTCAGAAGAGTTACAGGGTGTGTTAAGTAGGACTAAATAGATGTAAATAGTGGAGGGGTTTTATTGATTGTTTTAGATGGTATGGTATTTGTTTATTATTTATATTTTTTATTCAAGCAAAGTATAAAGGAGTTATACTCCAGTCTAGTTGGTGGCGGTAATGCAACATGTATTGGATGCCAACCGCCATTAAACGTCATCGAAGAAGAAGGTACTAAGAAGACGTTTATGGAAAATGGCCAGCTTTGGCAGGGTTGCTGGAGTTTTGAGAAACTTTTGGAGGAGACCTTGGTCATACAGAACGCTGCATAGTGCCCTGGGACCTGGCATTTTGGGGTCTGTCGTTGGTAGCGGGCTGGTATATTATCACTTTGAGCCGAGCAAGAGGTTTTTGCCCTTCACCGTCCATGCCGAGGAGGAAAAGGTAAAGTCTCTGGTAAAGTGGCGCAGCAGCAGCTAGCTAGCCACAAAGTTTGAGTTAGCTAGCTATCCGAACTTGCCAGGAATCTTGCTAGTTAGCTCAGTGCCTGGTGAGTCAGTATTTGTATGCTAAACTTTTCTACCAGGCATTATCACAACTGAATGTTAGTACAATTCTCAAGTAAACAGCATTAGTAAACAACTATTAGTATAAACAACAAGTAGACTATTTAGCTAAGGCTCTGCGTACAAATAATATGGTAACGTTAGGTAGCTAGTTATCTCAATGTTTTTTTGGGGATCCAATCAACATTTTGAGAATATTGTGGTGCATTCAGAACGACAGAGCGGTGTTAAAAGTTTAATTAGACGGAAACGGTACTGAATGGCATGATGATTACGGTGGCACAGAGGGCGATATTGTGTTTTGTGTGTTCTTTATATATGAGCTGTGTTCGAATACTCATACTATCTGTGGCGTACATGTAGTGTTTATAGTATACATTTTTTGGGCATAGTATGGATATAGTTAGTATGCCAAAAGTTTCCGGATGTCGTACTACATTCGCCAAAATACGAAGAATACAAAGTGATTTTAGGGTCCATAATGCAATTCTTCTGGAAATGGGCGTGACTTCACATCGTTTTCAGATTTGAAGAAAATATGCAGCCAAAGTCTAACGAGAGCGGATACAAATGTATTACTTTAACTAATTATGACAAATGTTTGGCAATGTAATAAAGTAATGAACGTTACTTTTCGAATAAGTAACCTTACACGTTATGTTGGCTGACAATTCGTTAGCTACGCTACCCTTACGAACCACATACCGGTACATACTGCTGCAAATCAAATTGTATTAGTCACATGCCCGAATACAACAGGTGTAGACCTTACAGTGAAATAATTACTTACAAGCCCCTAAACAACAATGCAGTTTTCTCCCTGCCGTCTGCCAATACGGATAAGAATAAGAGATTAAAGTAACAAGTAATTAAAGAGCAGCAGTAAAATAACAATAGCGAGACTATATACAGGGGGGTACCGATACAGAGTCAGTGTGCAGGGGCACCGGTTAGTTGAGGTAGTAAGTACATGTAGGTAGAGTTATTAAAGTGACTATGCATAGATGACAAGAGAGTAGCAGTAGTGTAAAGAGGGGGGACGGTGGGGGGACAATGCAAATAGTCTGGGTAGCCATTTGATTAGGTGTTCGGGAGTCTTATGGCTTGGGGGTAGAAGCTGTTTAGAAGCCTCTTGGACCTAGACTTGGAGCTCCGGTACCGCTTGCCGTGCGGTAGCAGAGAGAACAGTCTATGACTAGGGTGGCTGGAGTGTTTGCTAATTGAGGATTGCCTCGATGGAGCAGCTGTAGAACCTTTTGAATATCTGAAGACCTGTGCCAAATCTTTTCAGTCACCTGAGGGGGAGTAGGTTTTGTCGTGCCCTCTTCACAACTGTCTTGGTGTGCTTGGACTGTGTTAGTTTGTTGTGATGTGGATACCAAGGAACTTGAAGCTCTCAACCTGCTCCACTGCAGCCCCATTGATGAGAATGGGGGTGTGCTCAGTCCTCTTTTTCCTGTAGTCCACAATCTCCTTTGTCTTGATCACGTTGAGGGAGAGGTTGCATAAAGATATGCTATGTTAGCTATCTGCTTTCTAACAACGTTAGGATATTGTAAATAATACTGGCAATTTTGATGTATTAGTAACTAACTATCTAACTACCTACCCAACGTTTATTGACTTGATTATTCCAGTCATTCTTAGCTGTGTGTTCTCAATGGACATTCGGGTGCTTTTGTAAATTTGCTCTGGCTATCCGAGTTAGTCCAATTTCAGAGCACTCTCGTCTGAGTGTACCAGAGTAGCGCAGAATAACTGAATTTACGAACGCTCAACACCCGTTGAATATTGCCGGCATCATTAAACGTCAAAAAAGCTTAATTAAATTGTTGCCAGCAGCAGTTTGTCACCAACTGTCTGGATAACATGAAAACTGCCTAACCAGCTCTGCTAGGGCGAGTGAAATGGTCAGTTAGCTTGGGTGCTTGACTACAGAATGTTCGAATCAACCCTACTCCTCGGCTAGAGCGTCCAGTGTGCACTCTGAACGCTCCCAGAGCGAGACGCTGTGAATTTACAAACGGACAATCTGACAACGCTCTGAATTTACCAATGCCCAGAGTGCACTCTGGCACTCTGGGCATTGGTAAAAGAACACACCCGAAGTAGTAAAATGTCTAGCTAGTAATTTATGCAAGAGGTTGCATAGCAACAGCATCAACTTCTGGTAGACAGGCAAAGCACTAGTATGCTCAACTGAAGGATACTGTTCGTTTACAGTATACTAAAATGAACTAATAGTATGTATTAGATAATCATTAAGTATGTAGTATACAGTATGTTAGTATGGGTATTCGAACACAGCTATGGTCTATGTGTGTGCTCCACAAGTTTTGCTATTTAATGGTCACACCCATATTGATTAGGTCTGCTTTCAGTACGAATGTTACTGCAATGTGAAATAAAACGGAAACGGTGCCGATCTGAACGACCAGTTGAATAACAGTGTGATTGTGGTGGCCCAGAGGGAGAGGCCTATGGGATAATATTTTCTATGTATGGGGAAATTGTGCAATCATTTGATACATTGATAGAATTAGCAAGCAAATAAAATGTATCCATTGCTGTTTGCAGGAAAGTCTGTGTGCCAAAATAGTTGGTCAGGAGTACTGACAATTCATTCTATTTCCATTCTTATCCAATTTTCAGCTTCGCACTGCCCCTTAGTTTAGACTTTGTCCTCCTTTTAGTGCTAATGCTTCCTTCTGTATTATAGGTGCTTCCAGTGTCCCAGATGTCTGCCAGACGGATGCGCTTCAACCAGTTTGCCTCAATGATGTACGATGAGGAGCTCTACATGACACCAAGGGATTTCCTCTTCTCAATCATGCTGGAGAATGTTGACCGTAAGTACAGTAGTATCAAATGATAGTGTCCATGTTGTAAAATGGCCTGCGCGGTTGAAAAGGGATACTTCATGATGTAATGAATATATTTGTTTGGCATATGGTTTCATTGGCTAGATACAAGATCCATCTGGGTAGGTGTATTACATTTTGTTCCAAGCAAGAACTGTTCTTTACATTTCCTTCTGCTTGTAGGTAAATTACAAAATAAAGCTCTAACCAAAAAGGTGAGTGTTGGGATCGGGTTAACTCATTGTCAGAACTTGTTTTGGATTTACTGTAGTCTTACCAACATGAGCATTACAGCAAGAGATTACTTTTTGTTGTTTCTCTGCATAATTGATGATACTTGCAGGAGGTGGATAAGATGCTGGATGCTGCCTCACGGGCCCAGGCAGGCAACAGTCTGTTCAGAAACTTTGGAGACAATGGTACGTTTTCATGCCACGGTCAAGCAACCTCACTGGTGCTATGTGCTTTATCAAAGTAAAAAGATGCTGGCTAGTTATACTTCAGGCAGGAAATATGTATTTGATGTTGGAGTCAATCTAAATGGGTTAAATTAACTTACTGAAATGTTTGTGTGATACAGATGGCATGTTTTGTGTCTTGCAGGTCTGATATCCTACACAGAGTACCTGTTCCTGTTGACTATTCTGACCAGTAAGTTATAGACTCACCATGACGTACAGTAGAATCAGCCCTCCCTTTCAATGACATGCATTGGAACCTGCATCCTCTCATGCTTACACAGCACATCTTACTTAATCTGGGTCGTGGTCATTAGCAAAATGGTTTGCAACTGAAAACAAAAATGAGTGTTTGTTATTGGACAAGTTTAGTCAATTGGCTAGCTAGTTAGCGGTATCTACTCAGTTGAGCTCTGCCCGACTGCTGGGGTTGCTGTGGAGGAGGTCGAAGGGTTTGAGTGTAGCCTAGTATCATTCAATCGGTGACATCACTTGCTCAAGGGCCGCGGCTTCTTCATGGGTGACATATGTCGATGTGTTCAAAGGGTCCCTGGTTTGAGTCCAGGTTGGGGCAGGGAGAAGAACGGAAGCAACACTGTTACACAAGGACAGATGATACCTTCCCGTTTCAGAACATTTTCTACCGTTGGGTGCCTATTGAACACGACCCTGGTATAGCACAGATGTAGCATATAGACGTGCAAACATGATGAATGTGTGGCAACACCTTTGTACAGGAGCTGGCTCATTTATGTATTGCCGAGTTTCCGTTGCCCATGATATTTTCAGGCCCTGCATCTGATTGTCTGCACAATAGGTTAACTTAGTACATTAGGCTGTCAATAAATTATCTATCATGTTTAGGATAGTACATTGTGTAGCCTGTTACTGTAACACATTGTGAAAATAATAACATTATGTATGCATTACTTGAATTTGTGGGATTTTCTATGCCCTCAAGGTTAGTGCAGTGCCTGAACAGCTGGCTAAAACTTAGATGTAGCAGGACTGACTAAACCTGGGTGGTGGTTTTCAGGCACAAAATGAAAAATAACATCTTCAAACGGTCCAATAGAACGCACATTTTATTTTTCTGTTTATAATCTTTTTTTTCTTGTACTTAGATAATGAACACACTGCTCATGTGGTAGTGTTTTGGCTGTAGTGTTTTGGCGACTTAACTTCCTCATTCAAAATGTTGCCTAGTCACCAACAATGTTGTGCTTGAATCATTATTTCAGAAGACTCCGCTGTTAAGCACTCATCTTGTCGCTGGTTTGTTCGGTCCAAGCAGTACCTAGAGTTGAAGTCGGAAGTTTACATACACCTTAGCCAAATACATTTAAACTGTTTTTCACAATTCCTGACATTTAATCCTAGTTAAAATTCCCTGTATTAGGTCAGTTAGGATCACCACTTTATTTTAAGAATGTGAAATGTCAGAATAATAGTAGATATTTATTTCAGCTTTAATTTCTTTCATCACATTTCCAGTGGGTCAGAAGTTTACATACACTCAATTAGTATTTGGTAGCATTGCCTTTAAATTGTTTAACTTAGGTCAAATGTTTCGGGTAGCCTTCCACAAGTTTCCCACAATAAGTTGGGTGAATTTTGTGCCCATTCCTCCTGACAGAGCTGGTGTAACTGAGTCGGGCTTGTAGGCCTCCTTGCTTGCACACGCTTTTCAGTTCTACCCACAAATTTTCTATAGGATTGAGGTCAGGGCTTTGTGATGGCCACTCCAATAGCTTGACTTTGTTGTCCTTAACTTCTTAGGGAGCGGCTGCATAGGTGACGGTTTTGGAGAGTCTGGCGTGCCCAAAGTAAAATGCATGCCACTCAGGCCCAGAAAATAGGATATACACATAATTAGTACTATTGGATAGGAAACACTCTGAAGTTTCTAAGAGTGTTAAAATAATGTATGTGAGTATAACAGCATTTATATAGCAGGCGAAAACCAGAGGAAAATCCATACGGATTTGAAGTTTTCTTTGTAAATGAGCATCTTCTCCATTGTGCTTATTGCATACAACTTTATGTAGGACTGAGACTGCAGTACCTATGGCTTCCACTAGATGTCAACAGTCTATATACAAAGTCTGGGAATTCTAGGAGTGACCAGAACAGATAGGAACAGGAAATTGTCAGGCGACCACTTTTGTAAACAAAAACACGCGCGAGATTGTGAACGCGCACCACTTTATTTTTCTTTCCTTTCCTTTCCGGTTGAAATATTACAGCAAATATACCCAAAAGGATACCTAAGGATACATTAAAAATGATGTTTGATTTGTTTGTAGAAAGTGTATAGGTATAATTTGAATGTGTTCTCTTCACGGTTCAATGGGCGACTCAACGGTGGATTTTATGATCATAACGCGCCAACCAAACTGAGATTTATGGATATAATGAATTTACTTTTTCTAACAAAAGAAGCATGGATTGTCTTCGTTGGACACTTGGGAAGCCCTCAGCAGAAGTTCATCAAAGGTAAGCGATTTTATATTAGAGATTTTATGCGTTTTGTGAGACGCGTGTTGGGTTATGGATTTATGCTAATGCATAAATATTAGAGGTGCTACCCTCAAACAATCAAATGTTGTGCTTTCGCCGTAAAGCCTTTTCAAAATCTGACAACGCTGTGATATTGCCAAGAATCAGAGCTTTTGATGACTATGCAACACTTGTATATTGATGAATGTTTAATAATTCAACTTTTGGATTTTGGCGCCTCACATTTCACCAGGTAGTGTCGGGAGTGGGGTGCTAGCGCCACACCACTCCGTAAGTAGTTAAGCCGTTTTGCCACAACTTTGGAAGTATGCTTCGGGTCATTGTCCATTTGGAAGACCCATTTACGACCAAGCTTTAACTTCCTGACTGATGTCTTGAGATGTTGCTTCAATATATCCACAGTTTTTTTCCTCATGATGCCATCTATTTTGTGAAGTGCACCAGTCCCTCCTGCAGCAAAGAACCCCCACAACATGATGCTGCCACCCCCGTGCTTCACGGTTGGGATGGTGTTCTTCAGCTTGCAAGCCTCCCCCTTTTCCTCCAAATATAATGATAGTCATTATGGCCAAATAGTTCTATTTTTGTTTCATCAGACCAGAGGACATTTCTCCAGAAAGTACGATCTTTGTCCCTATGTGCAGTTGCAAACCGTAGTCTGGCTTTTTTTATGGGGGTTTTGGAGCAGTGGCTTCTTCCTTGCTGAGCAGCCTTTCAAGATGTCGATATAGGACTTGTTTTACTGTGAATATAGATACTTTTGTGCCCGTTTCCTCCAGCATCTTCACAAGGTCCTTTGCTGTCGTTCTGGGATTGCTTTGCACCTTTTGCACCAAAGTACGTTCATCTCGTACTATTGTTTGTACAGATGAGCGTGTTACCTTCAGGTGTTTGGAAATTGCTTCCAAGGATGAACCAGACTTGTGGAGGTGTACAATGTTTTTTCTGAGATCTTGGCTGATTTCTTTTGATTTTCCCATGATGTCAAGCAGAGGCACTGAGTTTGAAGGTATGCCTTGAAATACATCCACAGGTACACCTCCAGTTGACTCAAATGATGTCAATTAGCCTATCAGAAGCTGCTTAAAGCAATGACATCATTTTCTGGAATTTTCCAAGCTGTTTAAAGGCACAGTCAACTTACTGTATGTAAACTTCTGACCCACTGGAATTGTGATACAGTGAAATAATCTGTCTGTAAACAATTGTTGGAAGAATTACTTGTCATGAACAAAGTAGATGTCCTAACCGACTTGCCAAAACTATAGTTTGTTAACAAGAAATTTGTGGAGTGGTTGAAAAATGTATGTAACCTAAGTGTATGTAAACTTCTGACTTCAACTGTAGATAAGCCTGTGATGTTATTTTCTAATAGAAAATGCATTGTGTAATTTCAGAGCCACACACAGGATTTCATATAGCTTTCAAAATGCTTGATATTGATGGCAATGAGCATGTGGATAGAAAGGAGTTTCTCAAGGTATGCTTTATAATCTATTATATATATTTTTTTTTATATATCGTCGCTCTCTGATGAAAACCTTGTAACTGCATTTGTTTTTTATTGATTGAAAGCAGTAATTCCCCTCAATGTACTCTGAACATTTCATGACTCTAGGACCAAGAAAATATTCAAAATAGCTTCTGAAGCTTCATAATTGTATGTTTGTTAATGGGGAAAATCTGGTAATTTTTTTTCATTTTTCTGAAACATTTGTGATTTGGAGATGAGGTTTTCATCAGACAGCAATGATATGCTTCTCAAGGAATAGATGGATTTGTATTTTCATGTTGCATATAGTAATCTGTATTCAGTCTGATTGTATATCAAATTGTATAGTCATGTATATCTATATCAAGTATCCACACTGTTAAATTCCAAAATATTACCAGCCCTTACATGGACGTTGCCCAGTTGGAGGTTTTAAAATAAATGCTCCTACAAGTAGTGTGAGTACTATACTCTTGATACTAACTTGGTCATGTTGTATGGCCAGTACCTCAAGTCTGCACCTGTTTTTCCCACCTCAATTGGTTCATTCTGTCAAAACATGACCTGTTCATTCTAAGAGGTACCACATTTTATACAGTGCATTTGTGTATTCAGACCCCTTTCCTTTTTCCACATTTAGTTTCGTTACAGCCTTTTTGTAAAATGGATTAAGTAACACATTTTCCTCATCAATCTACAGACAATGCCCCATAATGACAAAGCGAAAGCAGGTTTTTAGAAATGTTTGCAAATGTATGAAAATTTTAGATTGACTCTCTTCTATGAGATTTGAAATTGAGCTCCGGTGCATCCTGTTTCCATTGATCATCCTTGATGTTTCTACAACTTGATTGGAGTCTACCTGTGGTAAAGTCGATTTGATTGGACATGATTTGGAAAGGCACACACCTGTCTATATAAGGTCCCACAGTTGACCGTGCATGTCAGAGCAAAAACGAAGCCACGAGGTCGAAGGAATTGTCCGTAGAGCTCCGACAGGATTATGTCCAGGCACAGATCTTTGGAAGGATACCAAAACATGTCTGCAGCATTGAAGGTCCCCAAGAACACAGTGGCCTCCATCATTCTTAAAAGGAAGAAGTTTGGAACCACCAAGACTCTTCCTAGAGCTGGCCGCCTGGCAAAACTGAGCAATCGGGGGAGAAGGGTGTTGGTCAGGGAGGTGATCAAAAACCCAATGGTCACTCAGACACAGCTCCAGAGTTCCTCAGTGGAAGTGGGAGAAACTTCCAGAAGGACAACCATCTCTGCAGCACTCCACCAATCAGGGCTTTATGGTGGAATGGCCAGATGGAAGCCACTCCTCAGTAAAAGTTACATGACAGCCCGCTTGGAGTTTGCCAAAAGGCACTTAAAGGGCTCTCAGACCATTTTTGCACCTGTTTTTGCTTTGTTATTGTGTGTAGATTGAGGAGGGGAAAAATCAATTTAATCAATTTTAGAATAAGGCTGTAACGTAAAAATGTGGAAAGTCAAGAGGTCTGAATACTTTCCGAATGCATTGTATGTTACACAATCTAGCTTGTAAACTTGGCTTTAGCACAATGCAGTATGCATACATTGCTACAAAAACGCATGTGACTGACAATTTTGTACCAAACCAATGAAAAGTTGATTCCCTAATTTCGAACAGAGGCTGGTGTGGACATTCCGTAACACTGGGAACCACAGGGTTTAGATAGCGTTAAGAGACCTTGTTTGTTCCTACTGGGAATATGGGGTCCAAAACATACTACACGTAAGCATGTTATGCACCTGATGACAAAGTAGAGCGAAGAGCAGCATGGATAATCATTCAGCGTGTTTGAGGGGATCAGTGTGAGCAAGGCAAGTGATGGCTTTGGTCACATCATGAGTAGTATTTGGAATGCAAGATCAGTAATTCTATGCGGTCCAACTGCTGTTCAGTCGATCTCAAACACACACTGTTTGCTGTTTCAAACTGGCTCCAGTTTTAATATTAGTGAGGCATTGTGGGTAGTAAACCTTTTGACTAATGAAAAATTCTCTTATTGCTGACATTGGATAATCCAGATGAGTAAGAGGTATGTATGTATGTGTTATTAGTGAGTTTATAACTGGATTAGTTGTTTCCTGAATTTTTTTGACTAAGCTAGCTAAGAAATGCTCTCACTAGTAGTAAATGTTTTTAGCTTAATCTTTTGTTTAGTATCTGCGTTATTATAATACAAGGAATAATTGTTGCTGCTTTGTTTTATGATGAAGCTCAAGAAAATCATTGGGAAAAGAAAAGAGAAAGTGCCCAAGGAAGGTGCCACAGACGTGGTGAGTCAACACTCTAAACCTTTTTAAGACTGAACTCCATAGTCATTTCTGTGACTTGTTGAAAAGTTTTCAAAATACAGGCAGCAGGTAGCCTAGGGGTTAGAGCGTTGGGCCAGTAACAAAGGTTGCTGGATCGAATCCCTGAGCTGACAATCTGTCGTTCTGTTCCCCGGTAGGTCGTCATTGTAAATAAGAATTTGTTCTTAACTGCCTTGCCTATTTAAATAAAGTTTTTTTTTATTTTATTTTAAATTACATGGGGAAATGCACATTGAAAGCGCTAAGCCTTGCCAACTGTCATTGTATGGTGATGTAAACCATTGCGTACCGGCTGGAAAACGGATTGTGTTTACTCTAATTTCAAGCGCAATGAGGCTTGCAGTAATAACAAAGGCAGGAAGTGTTAACTTGATGTCATCTTCACAGAAACCAGTCGTAGAGGGGGATGGTGAGAACACTACACTGCAGGCATTCTTCTTTGGCAGGAATGGCAAAAACAAGCTTCAGTACAATGTATTCTGCAGGTAAAATACACTACATGACCAAAAGTAATGCTCGTCGAACATCTCATTCCAAAATCATAGGCGTTAGTATGGAGTTGGTCTCCCCTTTGCTGCTTTAACAGCTTCCACTCTTCTGGGGAGGCTTTTCACTAGATGTTGGAATATTGCTGCGGGGACTTGCTTCCATTCAGCCACAAGCATTAGTGAGGTTGGACGATTAGGCCTGGCTCGCAGTCGGTGTTCCAATTCATCCCAAAGGTCTTTGATGGGGTTGAGGTTAGGGCTCTTTGCAGGCCAGTCAAGTTCTTCCACACCAATCTCAACATACCATTTCTGTATGACCTCGCTTTGTTCACAGGGGGCATTGTCATGCTGAAACAGGAAAAGGCCTTCCCAAAACTGTTGCCATAAAGTTGGAAGCACATAATCGTCTGTAATGTAAATGTATGCTGTAGTTCCAGTGAAGGGAAATCTTAACGCTAAGGGGCCTAGCCCGAACCATGAAAAACAGCCCCAGATCATTGGTGAAATGTGATTCATCACTCCAGAGAATGTGTTTCCACTGCTCCAGAGTAGAATGGCAAGCTACAACACTCCAGCCGACGCTTGGCATTGCGCATGGGGATCTTAGGCTTGTATGCAGCTGGTCGGCCATGGAAACCTATTTCATTCAGCTCCTGATGAACAGCTCTTGTGCTGTAAACTCTGTATTGAGTGTTGCAATCGAGGACAGACAATTTTTACGCACTTCTGCGGTCCAGTTCTGTGAGCTTGTGTGGCTTACCACTTTGCGGCTGAGCCGTTGTTGCTCCTAGACATTGCCACTTCACAATAACAGCACTTACAGTTGACCGGGTCAGCTCTAGCAGAGCTGACTTGTTGGGAAGGTAGAATCCTATGACTGCCAAGTTGAAAATCAATGAGCTCTTCACTAAAGCCATTCTACGGCCAATGTTTGTCTATGGAGATTGCATGGCTGTGTGCTTGATTTTATACATCTGTCAGCAACGGGTGTGTCTGAAATTGCAGAATCCACTAATTTGAACCTGTGTCCACATACTTTTGTATATGTAGGTGTACCTAGTCCTAGTAAAATCATGTTTTCTCATACGCACTGAATACTTATTGTTGCTCAAGGATCAGTGTTGCCTGTTAGATCATAATATAGTTACAAGAACAGGGAGACCTGACCCTAGATCAGCATTCCTACTCTGATACACTGAGTACGGGCCCAGAACCGACCTAGTCACGTTCAGTGTCTGTACTCTGGATGTCTCCTCTAGGTTCATGGAGGACCTGCAGGCAGAGGTGCAGGAGATGGAGTTCCTGCAGTTTTCCAAGGGCATGGACACCATGCGGCGGGAGGACTTTGCAGAGTGGCTGCTGCACTACACAAATGAGGAAGCCAACGAGGCCTACTGGGAGAACATGAGGAAGAGGATCCCCGCTGGTCAGGTAAAAAAGAATGTGGCCCTGTTCCAATGCTTTGAAAAATCCACCCTTCCTTCCTTGGTCATCACAGATTATTAGGGGTTGTGAAAGCAAGGTTGCAAATTTCCACCCAATTATTTTCCCCAATCCAACCAATTCTGATGTGGGGTTACTTTTAATGAAGAAAGGATGCATTTTCTATTCAAAAAAGGGCCAGGGATAATAGGAGGTCAGGTCAATGTACCTTCAGGTTTAAGAAGTGAAATATAGCACTTTTTTTTGGGGGGGGGGTCTCAAGGGTTGACTTCTTAGTGTACGACTTGGAGATTTGTCCCTCTTCTTTTGTAGAGCATCACATTTGATGAGTTCAAAGCGTTTTGCCTATTCACCAACAACCTGGAGGACTTTGCCTTCTCTGTGAAAATGATAAGTGAAGCCAACCGACCTATTGGAATTGGTAATTTTAATTTCTACCTTGTTTTAAGTAGGAAGGGCATTTTGTATGAAAGTTTATGATTCAACACAGTCAAATCACCTAAACCAGGGACATTATCCTGATAGTTTGTTTCCTTTCCATTCTCCACAGTCCAATTTAAACGAGCTGTGAAGATCGCCACAGGGCACGACCTCTCGGAGAACGTGCTGGACACTGTGTTCAAGATCTTTGACCTGGACGGCGATAACTGCCTGAGCCACAAGGAGTTTATCGGAGTGATGGAGGACCGAGTACTACGTGGCTTGAAGGTAAAGGGGGTATTTACCAGTTGGCAATCACATTAAAAAGTATGTCATGGCGTTATTTGTGCTTGAGATCCGTGCTTCACTCGAACTTTCATGTAAGTCTCCAATTTATTTGTTAATAATCAGTGTTGTGAGTTGCGGTCTATGTATGAATTGTGCTATACAAGTTAAGTTTCAGCCGAGGCTACACAATCTAATCGAACCACCCCGCCCCAGACACCTTTTCCAGTGTACAGTTGTGGCCAAAAGTTTTGAGAATGACACAGATATTAATTTTCACAAAGTCTGCTGCCTCAGTTTGTATGATGGCAATTTGCATATACTCCAGAATGTCATGACGAGTGATCAGATGAATTGCAATTAATTGCAAAGTCCCTCTTTGCCATGCAAATTAACTGAATCCCCAAAAAACATTTCCACTGCATTTCAGCCCTGCCACAAAAGGACCAGCTGACATCATGTCAGTGATTCTCTCGTTAACACAGGTGTGAGTGTTGACGAGGACAAGGCTGGAAATCACTCTGTCATGCTGATTGAGTTCGAATAACAGACTGGAAGCTTCAAAAGGAGGGTGGTGCTTGGATTCATTGTTCTTCCTCTGTCAACCATGGTTACCTGCAAGGAAACATGTGCCGTCATCATTGCTTTGCACAAAAAGGGCTTCACAGGCAAGGATATTGCTGCCAGTAAGACTGCACCTAAATCAACCATTTATCCGATCATCAAGAACTTCAAGGAGAGCGGTTCAATTGTTGTGAAGAAGGCTTCAGGGCGCCCAAGAAAGTCCAGCAAGCGCCAAGACCGTCTCCTAAAGTTGATTCATCTGCGGGATCGGGGCACCACCAGTACAGAGCTTGCTCAGGAATGGCAGCAGGCAGGTGTGAGTGCATCTGCACGCACAGTGAGGGGAAGACTTTTGGAGGATGGCCTGGTGTCAAGAAGGGCAGCAAAGAAGCCACTTCTCTCCAGGAAAAACATCAGGGACAGACTGATATTCTGCAAAAGGTACAGGGATTGGACTGCTGAGGACTGGGGTAATGTCGTTTTCTCTGAATCCCCTTTCTGATTGTTTGGGGCATCCGGAAAAAAAGAAGACCAGGTGAGCGCTACCATTAGTTCTGTGTCATGCCAACAGTAAAGCATCCTGAGACCATTCATGTGTGGGGTTGCTTCTCAGCCAAGGGAGTGGGCTCACTCACAATGTTGCCTAAGAACACAGCCATGAATAAAGAATGGTACCAACACATCCTCCGAGAGCAACTTCTCCCAACCATCCAGGAACAGTTTGGTGACAAACAATGCCTTTTCCAGCATGATGGAGCACCTTGCCATAAGGCAAAAGTGATAACTAAGTGGCTCAGGGAACAAAACAGCGATATTTTGGGTCCATGGCCAGGAAACTCCCCAGACCTTAATCCCATTGAGAACTTGTGGTCAATCCTTCAGGTGGGTGGACAAACAAAAACCCACAAATTCTGACAAACTCCAAGCATTGATTATGCAAGAATGGGCTGCCATCAGTCAGGATGTGGCCCAGACGTTAATTGATAGCATGCCAGGGCGGATTGCAGAGGTTTTGAAAAAAAAGGGTCAACACTGCAAATATTGACTCTTTGCATCAACTTCATGTAATTGTCAATAAAAGCCTTTGACACTTATGAAATGCTTGTAATTATACTTCAGTATTGCATAGTAACATCTGACAAAAATATCTAAAGACACTGAAGCGGCAAACTTTGTGGAAATTAATATTTGTGCCATTCTCAACTTTTGGCCACGACTCTACTAAAGAACCTTTTAAGCGTTCCGCATTTTTGGGGGAGAAAACCTCACGCTGATCATGTTGTCCACATTTTTCAGGATGTTAATCTCAGAAGTGAGGATTAGGAAAGGGAGTAAGCAGCGGAGATTGCATAATGTTTTTTGGGGGGTTGTTTAGTCCACAGAAAAAGGTGTCCTGGTGATCAATTCACGCAGCCACTCTGTAAAGTTTATTAACATTAGTATTAGAGGTCGACCGATTTTATGATTTTTTTCAACGCCGATACCGATTTGTTGGAGGACCAAAAAAAGCAGATACCAATTAATCTGAATTTATTTTTATATATAAAAAAAAATTGTAATAATGACAATTACAACAATACTCAATGAACACTTTTATTGTAACTTAATATAATACATAAATAAAAATCTATTTCGTCTCAAATAAATAATAAAACGTTCAATTTAGTTTAAATAATGCAAAAACAGTGTTGGAGAAGAAAGTAAAAGTGCAATACGTGCCATGTAAAAAAGCTAACGTTTAAAGTTCCTTGCTCAGAACATGAGAACATATGAAAGCTGGTGGTTCAATATTCCCAGTTAAGACGTTTTAGGTTGTAGTTATAGGAATTATGACGCGTCGACTATTTCTCTCTACCTTTGACTAATGGATGTTGTTATAGGCACTTTAGTATTGCCAGCCTGATCTCGGGAGTTGATAGGCTTGAAGTCATAAATAGTGCTTTGCATCAAGCATTGCGAAGAGCTGCTGGCAAACGCATTAAAGTGCTGTTTGAATGAATGATTGTGAGCCTGCTGCTGCCTACCACCGCTCAGTCAGACTGCTCTATCAAATCATAGACTTAATTATAATATAATAAACACAGAAATACAAGCCTTTGGTCATTAATATGGTCAAATCCGGAAACTATCATTTCAAAAACAAAATGTTTATTCTTTCAGTGAAATACGGAACCGTTCCGTATTTTATCGAACAGGTGGCAACCCTAAGTCTAAATATTGCTGTTGCATTGCACAACCTTCAATGTTATGTCATAATTATGTAAAATTCTGACAAATTAGTTCACAGTTCGCAACGAGCCAGGCGGCCCAAACTGTTGCATATACCCTGACTCTGCTTGCACTGAACGCATGAGAAGTGACACAATTTCCCTAGTTAATATTGCCTGCTAACATTAATTTCTTTTAACTAAATATGCAGATTTAAAAAAATCGGTCGACCTCTAATTATTATGTGATGTCTGTATTTTCCCAGGTGCAGCCCCAGTGTGGCATCGTAGATTACTGGAAGTGTGTGAAGAGGGAGACACTGAAAGGAGCCCAAGAGGCCCTCCGGGACACAGGAAGCCCTTTCTGAGGGGTCACGCTGCTGGATCGAGAAGCTCCTTGCGAGGTTTCACTGGGTGACTCCAATGTAAAGCATTGATGGCTGACCACTAGTTGCACATTATCACTTGATATTTGTCAATGGAATATAAACATGGTCCTCATGAGCCAAATCAATAAGGGAAGATACCAAATTCTATGTTTTTCAGGATTCCTTTTTGTTTGTGAAAATGTTATTGCAATATACATAATCTATGGGTAAGTGTTTACAATATTTGTTTATATATTCTAATTAGGCTTGGGCGATATACCGGGGTATTGCCGAATACCGACGGTATGATTTTCAATACTGTGCTACGCCACTACTTATAGCTAGCTAACTATAAGAAATCTAAGATGTCAAATTATATCCAGCGTAAGCTATGCATTTGGTTTGCTAGTGAAGTGGCTAGATGTCATGCAAGCGTCTTGGTTACAGCAGAGACATTCAATCCCCTCATGGATCAAGATCCCAGGTGCCTATAATTGTTTTGTGTAAAAAAATAAAGTATACATTTTTTGGGCGCCACTTGTGTGAACAGTTAGCAATGCCGTATACCTCCGGTATGGTACAGAAACGGTATGAAAATCTAGATACTGCCCAATTCTAATCCTGGAAATTGGTTGTTGTGACGCTTGGTACCAGTCTATGCATACAAGGCATGTGAAATGTGAGCTTGTTTGACATTTATTGAATGTCACCTTTTTATACCATATTTTGCTGCTCAAATACATTGTTTACAGTTAGGTGGTTTACTGTGGTATCATTGGAATTTCATAAAGTTTTAAAATGCTGAATCATGGAAAAGTAACATAGGTGGAAGGCAGATTTTTAAAATCTCGTCTTCAAATTGCTATGTACAGTTGTGCTGTAATATATTGGCACCCTTTCACAATTCACTTTCTTCTTAAATTGTAATTTAGGACTTGGTGTTCACATGTGTATTTGTTTGATTTGCTAATCAGATTTTTCTATGTCAAATGGCCTGGACTAAATTATTCAAAATTCAAATTAATTTGGTTGGAATCAGGTTCTCATTAAGTATAATTTCTCAACTGTGGTAAATTGCATGTCAACGGGGTAAAAAATAGCATTTTAACCAGTTTTGAACTTTCTCCTCCATTGGAAAGTGCAAGTGTATACATCATTCCAAGATTAATTAAATGTTTGAAAACTGCTGCACTTCTCCTGGTATGTGTGTGCCATACAAATATAGAACCAGTTTTTACAAAAGGGTAGTAATTGAATTGCACTAGCAAAAAGAGGGCAAGACAAAAAATCCACAAGAGCAACGACTATTCTGGAATTTATTAGAGTTGACCCCATATTAAGATAACATTTGAAGGTGTGTGTGTGTAATATATTATATATATACACACACAGGGATTTCAAAAAAAGTTAGAGACAAACAACCAGCTTACTTCTGTGGTAGATTAAGAAACAGAGTGACTGACAAAGTTATCAGTGATTACAGCCTACAAAGCTACAGTAAAATTAGAGCACAAAGCCATCTTTGGTCTTATCACTTACTATAAACGCATACATAAATTTATTGTATCAAAAATAGAAATTACAGTCATTTAAAGTAAATTCACATTTCTGACATATGTAGTAATAAAGGAGCATACATTGAAGAGATGAGTGATTAAAATGTTTAAACCTTGGTTTTAAGGACTTACTGGTTTTGCATCTGTTTGTCCTGTCCTGGCTACCCATGGACTTTCAATATTGGTATCGTTCACGTATGCAAATAAATTGTTTTATATAGAAACACATGAATCGTTGAGAGATTGTCATATTAAAGAACAGACCTGTGCTTTCAATCCTGGGCTTTTAAAACAAGGCCTCGTGAATAGCCTCTGCTGCTTCATTGGACATAGAGAATGACTTGTGATTTTCTCTAGTTTAACTATTACTACTAACATGAGCCCAGCTCAGACATGTGGCCCCCTTTTGGACTGACGGTTCTGGTGCCCCCCTAACTTGTTTAAAAAGGTGGTTCTGTTGCCTCCTGGGTTGCGTGGTGATTCGGTTATTTCTTGCTGCACCTCTGCGGTGCACATGATGAACTGCAGCCAATCTGAACTTCTGGGTGAGATAAATAGATCAGGGAAGCGCTTTCAAAGTGTTTGATCTGCTGTTGAGAAAGAAGACAATTACAACATTTATTATGAACAGAAACAACTACTGCTCTAATAGATCTATGAAAAAAATAAAGATTGATGTCATCGGCCTTTCACCTTGATTGGGGTCAGGGGTCGTTCTCCTTCTTCACCGTCACGTCGACGTCTCCGGCCAGGATGGTGGAGATCTCTCCCTGCATGAAAGCCCAGGGCACGGTGGATCCGGCCAGGGGACAACGCTCACCGCTGGGGCAGTACACCTCTCCTCCAGGGCCCTGACTGCGGATGGAGCCACGTGTGCATGGGAAGCAGAACTTGTGGTGTGGGACAGACGGACACTGGACAAAGTGAGTGTCTTCCAAGCGCTCTCGGCAGAGGGTGCAGCAAAGCAGGGTGCCGCTCCCTGAATCCCCAGCGCTGGTGGTGCTCGGCCCCCCTTGGGCACCCTGGCCCATATCTGCCTGGGAGATTGCGGTGGAGGCAGAGGAGGGACTGCCGTTGGTTGGGCGGCCAGCTGCGGAGGAGTGGGCTGAGGACATGCCGGGGCCGTCTCGGGACATCTGGCTTGAGCTTAGGCTGTCGGCTACTCCCATGAGCGCTGAGATGGGCGAGGGCTGGCTGTGTGAGCGAGGAAGGCCCTCCTGGGGGTTGGTCATGCCTGAGCCTAGGGGCTCCATGCCTGGATAGGCACCTCGAGACCAGGGCTCTCTGGCTGGGTGATCCCCCATGGGCCTTCCATCACTCTCTCCGTTTTCAGAGCTCGGTGATGCTTTGCGTCGCCGTGCAGCACCCTTGGTAGGTGCAGAGCGGCCGGCAGGCGCCATGGGCATGCCGCCATCTGTGTACGGCTGTGGGAGGACCTCGGGCATCGGTGGCTCCTTAAACGAGCGTACACCGTCACTAAGGAGCTCCGTGAGCGCACGCCAGTCCCCGGCGCCCTGCCGCCTCTCATATTCCACATAACGCAGCCCAGAGTTCACCGCTTTGCCCGCGTCTTTGTTTGAGTCACGAAACATCTGCCTGACAAGCTCCGGGATGCCCGAGAAGACTATTCCAGAGCCGCTGGGGTATTCCACAAACACCTTAAGCTCAAACTCAGGCCCTGTCCCGGCTTCGAAAGCGAGAATGCGTCCCACCAGGTTGTGGTCTTTCCTGAAGCGCACACTGAAGGGGGCACAGCCACAGAGGGTCACCAGGACATCTCGTACCGCTCTGGGTCGGTTGGGCCAGCCCTCTGCCCGGCTCCTGGCACTCTCTGCCAGCTCAGCCATGACCTCCCCATTCCTCCAGCCTGCCTCCAGACCCACAAGAGTGGAGGCACCAGCCCCCAGCGACATGGCTGACATTACCTGACGCCTAACATCACCACCCATTATATGGCCAGAGGAACCAGCCATCTGCGGGCCCCCAGCTCTGGTGCCTGAAACAGGGGCCAACAAGCCGTGAGGGGCCCCCACTAACCCCTGGGCTATCAAAGCATGAGGTATGGTCCCATGTAGAGCAGGTGCGGCCCCAGCCATAGCCCTTCTAGTGTTGGGGCTCTGCCTGCTCCCCTCTGACATACTCACATCTTCAGCTCTGTGCAGACCATTGGGGAGGCGGGGGGAAACGCCATACTCTCCCCTCCCCCTGTCTAAACGTTCTGCATGCTGCCTCCCTCCTTCCATCGGTCCACCTGAGCTGGGTTTGCCTTGCTGAGGGCCCGGGGACCTTCCGTCCAAAACACCGTGGCTGCTCTTCAACTGCCTGGCCGTCTCAATTAGGAGCTCGATTCTGTCCGCCCCGTCGTAGTTTACGCATCCCCGGCAAACAGCTTCGCTGAATTCCCAGAGCATGGCCCAGGGCATCTTTGGCAGATCGCAGAGGTAGCACCATTGCCGTCTAGAGGATGCCTGCGAGGCGGAGGACATGTTGTTTACAGGCCCTCGCACAAACTTTCTTGAGCGGCCAACGCGTTTCAGTCTTTGCTTTTAGCGGCTTCGTCAATATTTAGTCACGTCGAGAAACATGTCCTGATTTTGTTGTAAAATATGAAACTATGCTCGAAAAGCTCTTGCTGATTGCTGCTTTTAAAAGTTAGCTACGTTTTCCTTTTCGGGCTGCCCGTGTCGGTCTGTCTTGGCGGAAGTAAAATGTGTTTAAGACACCGGATACACACACATACGCTGCATTGCGGTTGCATTCTGGGAGCTGTAGTTGAAGTCTGAACATCTCTCCTCGATAGCTGGCCAGCTCACACTCATTCAACATTTTAAGAAAAATTACTTAGCTAACTAACTACGTGATTAATGCAATTTTCTATGCCCAGTGCTTCTACGCATGATACCAAAACGATAAAAGAGGGAACTAGCTCATTATTGGCTAGCTTGAACGAGCGACCGATTGAGTGCTCGTGTGGTAGCCAAGGAAACAGAAGTTACAGGATGCGTTCGAGCAGTACCGCCTTCAAAATTTATTGCATTGAGCAAAAGCATGAACTCTACAAAAATCAGGTGATCAAAGTTCATGAAATTTTGACTGCAGTCGACTGCAAGTTTCTGCAGTTGCTCTTCACCAACTTCATCCTACCATATTATGTATCCTGCAGTCATCCCCTGCATTGTGCATGGCTGATCCCCCCCCCCCCCAAAAAAAATGTTTTAAAGCTAATTTCCTGCAATTCTTCATATTTTCACATGCCTTAGGCCCTTGGCCAGGTTTGACTTAAAAAACAATGTACACACTCAATATTCAACGACTTAGTTTGAAGTACCTTTGAAATTATTTGTGCATGACATTTAGAGTATGCTAACTGGGGGACATTGAATCACTTTTTTGGGGGGGATAGAAAATTCCAATATTATTGGTTGGTGGCAGTGGCTAACCATATGATGGATTTCAGTCTCTCCTTGTCCATAGCAAACAAACATGTAAATATGTAATTCATTTGGGTGACTATATCCCTTTAAAATAGGACAATAGAAAATCCTGCCAAAACTCTCCAAGAGGGTTGGCCAACCCTGATCTATGTTTCCCAAATAACGGGGGTTTGAATATGTTCATGTGACGTTCTACAAATTACTCCACATTCAAGAAAACTGTAATGAATATCAATCTTCAGGTGGTTGAGGCTGATTTGCAAAACCTTTCCATCATCTTACTCTACATCAGTGTTTCCCAACTCCAGTCCTCGAGACGCTCAACAGCACACATTGTTGTTGTAGCCCCAGACAAACTCACCTGATTCAACTCATTGAGGGCTTGATGATTAGTTGACAAGTCATATGAGGTGTACTTGTCCGGGGCTACAACAAAAATGTTTGCTGTTGGGGCTACTCGAGGAGTTGGGAAGCACTGCTCTACATAGGCATCTTTTGCATTTCTGCATAGCAGCTTGTGCACAGTACTAAAATGACAAAACAGGATATTTGATGCAAGGGGCATTTCAATACAGCCTATTCTCATTTTATGACTTAGCCTATATTCAACACTGTCCATAAATGCTTACATAAATGCACAGACACGAGTTGGGATATCAGATTTCAAAATAATAGATTAGATTAGAGTTTGTTAAAAAATATGTTTATTTTATTTTTTAAGGGGTAGATCAGCTTTAATTTTGCAGTTAGATTGTGGCTTCCATCAATGTAATTGTCTGCATTATTTACAATCCCCCATATTTATTATTTTCCCCTAACCCTACCATTCCTCCCCTAATTGGAGTAAACTAATGGAAAACAACACTTAGGCTTCTACTTCCAGCTTATACATACTATATAAATTTTACGGACACAGTATATTTTACAATAGTTCTCTTTCGTTCGTTTTTAGTGCCATCCTTCAGCTCCCTCCCATCTATCTCTGAACACCATCCAGTTTTGATTTCTATTTGCCATATATTTTTCAACAGTGCTGTGATATTTCACAAAAGTTCTGATCCTTTCTATTCTCATAGATTCTACATATTGTAAATTAAAGATAAACATTTTTGCTAAGAGTATTAGTATATTATTGATCGATTGACTATGACTTTTTAAATCACCCAGCAGTGCTATTTGCAGAGTTAGCTCCAGGTAAATGTTGCAATTCTTTAGCCATTCCTGAACCTGCGACCAAAAACAAGCTACATATGGACAGTACAAAAACAAATTATCTAATGATTCTGTCTCTTCGCAGCAAAATCTGCAGAGCTGGGATGGTTGTATCCCCCATATATATAACATTATATTGGTTGCAAGAATTTTGTATAATAATTTAAATAGAAAAAGTCAAAGTTTTGAATCTAGCGTTGTTTGGTGTATCAGTTCATAAACCATGTGCCATGGAATCGGTACATCAAACATTTCTTCCCAACGATTTTGCGATCTCTATCGCACAGCTGTCAATGTTTTGGTCCTTAAATTAAACTACTATACTATTTTCTTTAGCCAATTTTGGTCTTTAATGCATTGCTGACAGACAAGTTCCTTACTTTCTCCCCCTTCCACTTGCCTCTTCCATTTTTGCGGTAATGCTGCAATTAGTTGGTTGTAATTTTGAGTAGAGCAGACATTTCCATATATTTTTGTTAGCTGCATGTGTGACAACTCCACCAGTCCTATTTATGATATAATTTAAAAAGATTATACCTTTAGACATTTTTTTGTTGCATAAAATATATATTTTTAATCAATTACTATATTTGAGTTCAAACATAATATTTCATTTCTTTATTTCGGGATATGAATACCGAGTATGTCCACTTCACCGTTAGACTATATTATTGGTAAACTACACAGAAATGTAAAAGTTTTAGTTTTTGGTGATCCAATACGTAATATAGTACATAATTTGGTTGTAATCCAGAGAGGTTAGAAAAATTATCTAGATCATCTAGGAGGCTGTGGAGGGATCCAAATTGTGGCTTTAAAAGAAAACGTGAATCATCAGCGTACAATGACACCTTTGTTTTTAAGCCCTGGATTTCTAGGCCCTTGATATTATTGTTGGATCGGATTTTAATAGCTAACATTTCGGTGGCCTTAATAAATAGATATGCCGATAGTGGACAACCTTGTTTTAATCCTCTTGACAGTTTAATACTTTCTGAGAAGTATATAACTTTAACCCATTGTAAAGGAGATTCTCCAAAATTGAAATATTCCAGGCATTTATTTATAAATTCCAATTGTACTTTATCAAAAGCCTTTTCAAAGTCAGCCTGGTTTCCCAGATTTTTCATAGTGTTCTGTTGTTTCCAGTACTTGTCTTATATTATACAACGGGTGGGTCTAATCCTTAATGCTGATTGGTTAAAACCGCATTCCAGCCGGTGTCTATTCCACAAGTTACCCCCGGCTAAATCTATGACGTTAAAATGCCTATTTACTCTGTTCTATCTGACTGTGCAATCCACTGTCTCATCAGCCCAGCCAGGCACTTTATAAACTTGATCTCCACTATAAAAAGCGTCTAGACATTATCTCACATTTCTTTTAGACTAACATTTAGTTTACAACAGCAGAGATTTGTCTCTCTGACATTTACAACATTGTTTCAATATTCAAATTCGATCTCCAGCTGTCCCATAGTAATGAACATGTCGGGAGTCGGGACGAGACAGAAAGTTTCTCAGCCAGTCGAAATCATGAATTAGCTGGCATAATTTTTATGGATATATACAAAGAAATGTCAATTGAAAAAAAGGTCAAACAAAACAAAGTGCAGCTAGTTTACAGTCTTTCCAGCTTCAGTTTAAAGTGTTTGTTTGGGTTAGCTGTGTTGTTGGCTAGTTCCTCTGAACAACAGTGTCCTGACGAGTGAGCACATTTTCTATGCCATGCCTCATTAGCTCATTGTTATGGATGTATCCAAATAAATGTCACTAGAAAACAGCTTAAACAAATGCAAATGCAGCTACTTTGCTGTTATTCTGGCTGCTCTTTTTGACATGACTATAAGTGAGCCGTAGTTGGCTAGCTAGCAAGCAAGGGATAAGAACGTTGCCAGCCAGTATGGCAATGGAACATTTGGAATGAACGACTGGGTTGCATCCACAGATACAGAACAAAAAGACTGAACGATTGGGTCGCGTCTCTAGCAACCGAACCAATAGAATGAACGACCAGCCGGCTTGGGTAGCAACTCTAGATTTGTGTCGGGACTATATCTTCTGGAAGGATGAAATAGTATGAATAAATTCATCAAAATAAAGTTTATGAAAATATGTCAATCATTATTTGGATATGTATAAAAGTGATAATGGCATCGAAGCCAGTGTTTGGAGGATATATTGGCACGGTTTGCAACACCCGTGCCAATATATCCTCCAAACACCGGCTTCTCATGCATTATCTCCAATGTATCGTCCATGTAAAAAACCTGTCTGATTAGGATGAATAATGTCAGAAAATACCTTTTTAATTCTATGCGCTATGCAGTTTGCTAGAATTTTTGCATCACAACACTGAAGTGTAAGGGGCCTCCAATTTTTTAAATAGACTGGATCTTTATATTTACCACTTGGGTCCTGTTTCAGGTATAATTAAATCAGACCTTCCTGTTGAGTATCTGATAATCAAAAATTGTTATAGGAGAGGTTAAAACATTCTACTAACGGTCCTCTGAGTACATCAACAATCTTTTAATTTTACATTATTAATAGGAAAAAAATACTTACAATTAACTTTGGTTAGTGGAGATGGAGGAGACTGAAACAAAAACATATGCTTAAAGTACTTTGCTTCCTCTTTCAACACATAGTTTGGTGAATCATGGGTGACTCCGTCATTTGTAACAAATTTCAATGATTTTTTTTTTACCTGGCATCTAGTGCCATACCCCGTTCAAAGACACATTTTTTGTCTTGCTCATTCACACTCTGAATGGCACACATACACAATCCTTGTATCAATTGTCTAAAGGCTTAGAAATCCTTCTTTAGCCTGTCTCCTCCCCTTTAGCTACACTGATTGAAGTTGATTTAACAAGTGACATCAATAATGGATCATAGTGTTCACTTGGATTCACCTGGTCAGTCTATGTCATGGAAAGATCAGGTCCCCTTAATATTTTGTACGCTCATACAGTGCATTCGGAAAGTATTCAGACCCCTTGACTTTTTTTGTTACGTTACAGCTTTATTCTAAAATGTTTAAATCCTCAGCAATCTACACACAATACCCCATAATGACAAAGCGAAAAACAGGTTTTTAGAAATGTTTGCAGATTTATTAAAAATACAAAACAGAAATACCTTTGGTAAAGCATGGTGGTGGCAGCATCATGCTGTGGGGATGTTCAACAAAGTACTGAGTAAAGGGTCTGAATACTTATGTAAATGTATTAAAAAAAAACTGAAATATCACATTTGCAAAAATTCAGAAAGTATTGACTTTTTCTACATTTTGTTGTTACAGCCCGATTTTTTTTGTCACTGGCCTACACACAATACCCCATAATGTCAAAGTGGAATTATGTTTTTCAAAATGTTGACAAATAACTATTCAACCCCTTTGTTATGGCAAGCCTAAATAAGTAAAAATGTGCTTAACAAGTCACATAATAAGTTGCATGGACTCACTCTGTGTGCAATAATAGTATTTTACATGAATTTTGAATGACCACCTCATCTCTGTACCCCACACATACAATTATCTGTAAGGTCCCTCAGTCGAGTAGTGAATTTCAAACACAGATTCAACTCCAAAGACCAGGGAGGTTTTGCAATGCCTCGCAAAGAAGGGCACCTTTTGGTAGATGGGGAATTTTTTTTATCTGAAAGCAGACATTGATTATCCCTTTGACCATGGTGAAGTAATTCATTACACTATCAATGGTGTATGAATACACCTAGTCACTACAAAGATACAGGTGTACTTCCTATCTCAGTTGCTGGAGAGGAAGGAAACCGCTCAGGGATTTCACCAATGGTGACTTTAAAACAGTTACAGAGTTGGATGGCTGTGATAGGCGAAAACTGAGGATAGATCAACAACATTGTACATAGTTCCTCCACAATACTAACCTTATTGACAAAGTGAAAAGAAGGAAGCCTGTACAGAGTACAAATATTCCAAAACATGCATCCTGTTTGCAACAAGACACTAAAGTAATACTGCAAAAAAATGTGGCAAAGCAATAAATTTTTTTGGCCCGACAAATCTAATACAACACATTTTGAATTCAGGCTGTAACACAACAAAATGTGGAATGAGTCAAGGGGTCTGAATACTTTCTGAAGTCATTGCTTTCACGCTCTCTCTCTCTATCTGTATGCCTATAGATGTCAGCACTGGAGGACATGATTGTTTTGGGCAGTCCCTCTCGCCCTCTGTGGGCGGTGGTGGAACACTTTCCCAACCTCATCCTCCAAGGCATCCCTAGTTTCAAGGCTGTCCTGATGACCACCCCCAAATTCCAGCACAACTCCCTCATAAAGGTAAAACCAAACATGCAGAGTTAAGGCACAGGCTTTTGCATTGACTGTTTGTGCGAGTGTGTACTACTGTGTACCCAGCATACATGGGTTCAAATAATATTTGAAATATAAAAAAATACTTAAGTGGTGCTTTATTGGGATTGCCTAGTGCAAGGAATAGATGGAATAGTCAAAAAGTGCAAACCCTGCCCATTTGGCTCTCCAGGCATGCTCAAGAAAATGCTTAGTTTAAATTCTGCCAATTCAGGGGTAAACTGAAATTCCAATTGCAAATTTCCTCAATGCTTCTCCATAAGAAAAACATTGGAATTTCAGTTTACTACCTGAATTTACATGGAATTTGACCCCCACCCTGGTACGTATGTGTTTGTCCGTTCTGTATACACTTAGTTGGGCATTGAGAGCTGCTTGGCAGGCTCCCTGAACTGCCCCTAGGTGGAGTTCTCCTTCATGAACCGAGAGGCCATTTCCCCCGAGAGCTCCCTTATCATTGGCCAGAACCAGCTGCTGCACCGCTGAAATATTTAGGTCCCATGTAGCCATGGGAGGAACTGCACAAGCAGTTCATGGACATACTGAGACTTTGGTCACACAGAGACGCATGAACACAGATTAAATTGTGTACCTCATCAATTGTACGTTTTTGTCCGTCAAAAGTTCAATTCAATTCAACTATTTCTGGACAAACTGCATACATAAAAATACTGACAATTTGTGCTCTGTTGTCCATCATATGTCAATGGATGACTCCCATTGAAAAAACATTGGCTCAATTTTCTGACACAGAATCTCTGTGTGGCCGTAGCCATACAATCCACACACAAAACCATACATAGCTCCATTTAAACTCTCTCTTTATACCTCTCTCTACCCGGTGTCAGAGGTGTGGCAGCAAGTGCTGCGCTCAGTGTGCGTGTCCCGCATCGTGCCTGTGTTCATCCCCTACCGAGGCAGCGAGCACTTCTACATCCTGGGAGAGAGCAGCTGTGTTGTGATTTTTCTCCAAGTTGTAAAAGCAAGCAGAGCAGAAACTGGCCACTCTTTATTTGACTGATGTAATTTGCAAGGTAACTGCTGTTTCACTTAACAGAAAAAAAGTATTTATTCCCAGTGCTGAGTTAGTAGTGTAACTGACATGTAACTTTAGCTAATGCGTTACATGTTTCATCCCCTCTCGACTGAAGGGAATGAAATCTAGCTAGTAGCTACCACAGCCAGTTCAGCTCTAGCCTCTAGCTATCTGTCAGGTAGCAGTATCTAACAGCTGTATGTACATATTTTTTAGCCTTTGTTTTGACCCGTTTCAACAGAAGTAAATTAACTTGGCTAGTTTTCACCAGTTGATGTATCTTAGAGCTAGCCAAAAGTTGGCTAGCTAGCTCACTAACTTTAGCTATTATTTTTGCCTCAATCGCACTAGATCTGAATTTAATGATGAAACCAGCTAACAATATTCAGACATCTTTTGACAGAGGAATGTGAGTCTTTGTTAGTCAGTATAGCAATGTAACGTTATTGATCCGTCAGTTTCCCTAACTAATTCCCTACATTTACACGGTTTACACATCTATACAGGCTTCACTGTCATGGTGCACAGTCAGTCCACAACACTATGCTCATATTGTCTTTTAGCAGTGGTGTAAAAAGTACCAAATTGTCATACTTTAGTAAAAATATAGATACCTTAATAGAAAGTTATTTAAGTAAAAGTGAAAGTCAGCCAGTAAAACCAAATAAAAGTGTTTTAAATATACTTAAGTATCAAAAGTAAATGTAATTGCTAAAATATACTTGAGTATCAAAGTAAAAGTAAAAGTGTAAATCCCTTAAAATTCCTTATATTAAAAAAAATAAAATGGTGCCGTCTGCTTTGATTAAATTTACGTATAGCCAGGTGCACACTCCAACATTCAGAGATGATTTACAAATTATGCATTTGTGCTTAGTGAGTCCGCCAAGCCAGAGGCAGTAGGGATGACCACATGTTCTCTTGATAAGTGCGTGAATTTGACTATTTTCCTATCCTGCTAAGCATCAAAATGTAACAAGTACTTTTGGTTGTCAGGGAAAATGTATGGAGTAAAAAGTATCATCTTTTCTTTAGGAATGCATTGAAGTAAAAGTAAAAGTTGTCAAAAATATAAATAGTAAAGTAAAGTACAGATACCCAAAATAACTACTTAAGTAGTACTTTAAGTATTTTTACTTTACACCCCTGTCTCTTAGCTGGATAAGATGGTGACAGGTGTCCCAGCAGGATCAGACAGCCAGGGAAGACCAGTCTACAAAGCTCATGTGACTTTTTCCAGGGAATGGATATAAAGTTCCATCTTGAGTTGATGGGTAGGCTACAGTCTTGGATCTGGGAATAATGGTCATTTTAATTATTGTATTCTTGGAAAATATAATGTATAAATGTACACCGAGGAAGTTCTTTGTCATGCCTCATCTGAGCAGGATCAGATGGTGACAGGGGTCTCAGTAGGGTCAGGCAACCAGGGGAAGACCAGCCTGTGACAGCACTAAGGTGAACTTTTGCAGATGCAACACTTTATTCTCTGTGCAGCAAACACTGGACAAGCCAGAAGCTTCAAAGATTGAAACTATTTTAAGGCAGTCTGACAAACCTTAAAGTTAATTTCCAAACTGTATCAAGGGTTATAGAGGCTTTTCCAGATGACACAAAACATGTAAAACAAAAATGTGTGGAAGACCTGGGAGACTATTGATGATAAATGTTTGAATGCCCAGTCATGTTCATATAATCTGAGACATAAACTACTGCAGTTTAAGACCATCAATAGAACGTACTATTTGCCAGTGAAACTGAATATAATGCACTCAGAAATGTAATTCCTCTGCTGTAAGTGTAAAACACAAAAGAGGACATATTTGCATATGTTATGCTCTTGTGAAGGCTGGCTGAATTCTGGCAAAGAGTATGTTATTTTATCTCAGCATGTCCACAGATTCTCCCTGTTTTTGTTTGCTTAGAAATGTTGATACTGGAGACCGTTAAAAGAAGAAACTGTGTATCCTAGCATTTATAGCGGCTAAGAAATGCATTGCCTTCATTTGGAAGGTTGGTTATCCTCCCACAATGCCACAATGGATGGAAAAAATGTCAAGTTATGTATCACTAGATTTGATTTATTACAATATTAAAGGTATTCTATGCAATTTTCATAAGGTCTGGATACCTTATATGGAATACTGTACGACAAAAGGAGTCTGTATTGAAAACATGCCCACGTCAGGGGAGATACTGTATCTACTATATTTAGGCAATCCCTAGCTGCTGGCCTGCTCAGTCCTAGCCCTGGGTGTCGGCTTTGCTGTTGGTTGTCACTCTGGCCTTGGCCATTGGCCTAACACACCTGAACCACTAATGAATGTTTCTCTAAGATCCTAAAGCTGAGTGGGGTGTGTTGGGTTGTTGGGTTGCAGACCCCTATGGGGCAGGACAGGGCGATCCAGCTAAATTGTGTGCAAGTTAAAAGAGCTCTACAGTACTATTATGCCTATGATATGAATTACAGTGCCATCCATAATTATTGGGACAGCAAAGAATTTGTTCTTCTTTTGGCTCTATACTCAAAAAGTTTGGATTTTAAATCAAACAAGGACTATGAATTTAAAGTGCAGACTGCCAGCCTTAATTTGAGGGTATTTTCATCCATATCGGGTGAACCGTTTCGAAATTAGAGTACTTTTTGTGAATAGTCCACCCATTTTAGGGGAGCAAAAGTATTGGGACAAATCCACTTGTATGTGTAAAACACAGTAGTAAAAAGTTAAGTATTTGGTCCCACATTCATAGAAGACAATTACTACATTGTGACTCTACGAAATAGTTGGATGCATTTGCTCTTTGTTTTGGTTGTGTTTCAGATTTATTATTATTGTTGTTTTTACTTATTTATTACTTTTTACCCCTTTTTCTCCCCAATTGGTAGTTACAGTCTTGTCCCACCGCTGCAACTCGCATATGGACTCGGGAGAAGCAAAGGTCGAGAGCCATGCGTCCCCCGAAACACGACCCTGCCAAGCCGCACTGCTTCGTGACACACTGCTCGCTTAACCCGGAAGCCAGCCGCACCAATGTGTGGGAGGAAACACCATACAACTGGCGACAGGAGTCTCTAGTGCGTGATGGGACAAGGACATCCTGGCCGGCCAAACCCTCCCCTAACCCAGACGACGCTGGGCCAATTGTGCGCCGCCACATGGGTCTCCGGGTCACGGCCAGCTGCAACACAGCCCGGGATCGAACCCGGGTCTGTAATGACACCTTAAGCACTGCGATGCAGTGCCTTAGACCGCTGCACCACTCAGGAGGCCGTTTCAGATTATTTTGTGTCCAATAGAAATTAATGGTATATAATGTACTGTGTCACTTTCGGAGTAACTTTTATTGTAAATAAGAATATAATATATTTCTACTGATAACCCTGAATGAATTGTGAATAATTATGAGTGAGAAAGTTGGACGCACAAATATCATACCTCCAAGACATGCTAACCACTGCTGCTGACATATAGCTAACCTCTCACATATAAAGTTGGTCACGCCCACGTGAGCATAGACATTACGTCGACGTCATGGACCGCCCCTTCTTCCACAGACTATAAAACCCACTTCCTACAAAATGTACATTAGACCAGTCAGCGTGCAGAGGTGGCTACATGGCTGACAATGGTTTAAAACTACGAGACCAGAAAACCAGACCACGTGTAGTGTTGGTTACATGGCTGGAAATGGTTCAACTCTGAGACTATCAATCACAACAGAATAAGAGCAAATACTAGACGTAGAATTACTAATCTGCAGATAGAAATTACGTAAACCTAGGACGAGAATACCGACAACCGCCGAAACATCTATTCTAAGAACATGGTACGCCTGAGGTATCCATTATGAACACAACCCAAGACTTTCTGTTGATTGACTCTTCAGCAGACGGACCAGCGATTTCAACAGAGAGAGACAACAAGACATACAAGCATAAATATGTACATTGCAATTTCTTTCAGAATGAGTGGCCGTTCATGTGCAAAGGATTAGCATTTAAATGAATATAATTATCAACTGTGTGCAATAAATCCATTTAGTCTTTCCCTGTCTTTTATCTGTCCCCACCCCTTTCCATTGTCTACCAAGCAGTCATACCGGTTTAGCCCACTATGGACTTATCAATGTATTGTGTTAGTAACCAATATCTACTGTTAGTTTGTTATGTAATTCTGTGTGATTATTTAGTTAGTTAGTAAATAAATAATTAAGCCAATTTGTATATCGCTGATTCATGATTTAGCCTAGGGTTCGTACAGATATCCAAGTGTTTGCAACGTTCAGTAATGAGAACAGATAATACATTAATGAGATTGACTAATCAATAAGATATGAAAATATCTGAAGAGTTATATTCGGGAAATTGACACTCTATAATCAAACATTTTCCATGGTGCCCCGACTTCCTTGTTATTTAAAGTTACATGATTAGTTTAATCGCGTAACTAAATTACACATAGAGAATTGGTTTGATAAAATAAGTCTTCATGTAACATTGACATTCAGCTCCAGTGTTTGATCCCTTTTCCTGTCTTAATTTTGCCCACTGTTCTGACTTGGTGGTGCACATGTAGCCTATAGCCTGTTTTAGAGAAATGTAATCATTTAATATTGTAAGAGCTTTCATTGTCTGCTTATATGCCCCCTTTATTTATCCTACTGTTCTGACTTGGTGTACAGGGAGAATACTGTAAGAACGGCCCATGTTCTGAATTCTATCGCTGTACATTTCAAAAGTGCTGAACAAATAGATATATCGACTACGTCCGTCCTAGCTCGCTCATTAATGCTTTAATTTAAATTACAGATTGCCTCTTATCGTCCCCTTATGCCATAGTTTGTACATCTCAATTGTCAATTTTTTTTGTTTAAGCAAGTCAGCCATATCAGCTATGTTTGTTTAATGGGCAGTAAATGAGGCTGAATGAACTGTTTCGCTGCCAGCTGTATCAGTGGTAAGGTGTTGGGACTGCTGTTGGGACAGCTTTATGTAGGCCCTAACAGTTTTGTGGGCACCGTTTGTCACCGTTATAGTGCAATTAATGTATTGTTTAGTGTTGGGTTGTGTAGTGGCTTTGCTGGCATGCATACATATTTTAAAAGTTCTTTGCCCCACCAAAATGTACATGCTAAAATCGCCACTGCTGCTGACATATAGCCACCTGCACTCATTCTCTAAGTGAGTTTTTGTTTGTTTGGTGGAAGTCTGTAGACATGGCAGGAGTCGTGGGACAGTTTAATTGTTAGGGATTGGCATCCCGTCAACGGGAGAGTTGTAAATCATGTGTCACGATAACAGATTTTAGAGAAACAACAAATGTCGGTACACTTAAGTGTCTTCTATCGGCTGAAAGCTTAAATTCTTGTTAATATAACTGCACTGTCCAATTTACAGTAGCTATTACTGCGAAAAAATGCCATGCTATTGTTTGAGGAGAGCTCCTAACAACAAAACACTTTTTTCACTACAATAGGATTGATAAATTCACCTCTGAAGTTGAAATGTATACTTACATTCTGAAATCTTGCTCTGATTTACCATCCAAAGGGTCCCAGAGATAACATGAAGTGTTGTTTTGTTAGATAAAATCATTTTTAATATCCTAAAAAGATCCATATAGCATGCACGATTGATTTTGTATTTACACTCGTTCAATTAGCAAAGAAAGGAATCTGTGAAAATCTAACCCTAAATGTTATTTCAACCAGTCAAATAACGTTTGTATGTATTCCTCAGAGATCCTAGAACGTAACCAGACTTCATTATATCATTAGGGGTATAGTATATCCTATAGGACACCAAATTTGGTCAGAGAGCGACGCCTTCATGGCACGCTGATGACGCGGGCGGTCTTCACTTGATCGACTCTAACTTTGTCAAATAAGCACCAATCGGGGTCAAACAAAGCTAGCTGGATAGCCAATGAGCTGGGCTTTACGGGAGTATCCGGAAACCCCGTATCTGTCGTAAAATGTAGCTGCTAACCTTGTGCGACAACATGCCTTTTCCTTTAGGACAGAAATTATAATAATATTCAGAGTTATCTGAAGTTATGAAAAGTGGTTGTTTTACAAATGTTGAACTTATAATATGGCTACTAATACTGGAAAAGCTAAATCAAAGTCCAAGTATACAGATTTGACGATATTCTTGCAAAAAATGAAAATATGAATGCAAATGTCTCCTTCACGATTTGCCTAAATGTACCTGTCACGATCTTCAGTAGGGACAGACCGCGCAGCGTGCCGGGTTGAGAAAAACATGTTTATTTCTTAACTCACCCAAAACAACGAGCGAACGAGCGAACGAGCGAACGAGCGAACGAACGAACGAACGAACGAACGAACGAACGAACGAACGAACGAACGAACGAACGAACGAACGAACGAACGAAGATCAACCGGTGTAGTAACAGCAACATACAACCAAACAGATGCAACTTCCCACAAACACTGGAGGGAAAAAGGGCTGCTTAAGTATGGTTCCCAATCAGAGACAACGATAGACAGCTGTCCCTGATTGAGAGCCATACTCAGCCAAAACAACGAAATATAAAGAACCTAGAAAGCCCACCCCAACTCACACCCTGACCCAACCAAAATGAAACATAAACAGGCTCATATTGGTCAGGGCGTGACAGTACCTGGGTGACTTCACACTAAATGTCATGTAGTTCGCTCATACTTCAAGTTATCCGTCTGTATAACTTTGCACATATACTGCTGCCATCTTGTGGACACCATCGGAATTACAACTAGAGTGATGGCTAGAACTGGGACAAAAAACTATTGTTTTTTTCTTTGTATTTTCTTCTACCAGAGCTATTGTGTTATATTCTCCTACATTCAATTTACATTTCCACAAACGTCAAAGTGTTTCCTTTAAAATGGTACCAAGAATATGCATATCCTTGCTTCAGGGCCTGAGCTACAAGCAGTTAGATTTGGGTATGTCATTTTAGGCAAAATTTGAAAAAAAGGGGGCTAGTGTTTTTGCGAGATGCCAGAAAAAAGCCTTTTTTTGTACTTCTTAGTGCCAAACTCTCTAAAAAAGCCTTTTTTCTGGCATCTCGCAAAAACACTTTTAGCAGCATCTCAAGACTAGTTGTCTATTGAGCCGACTGCAAGTTGGGGTAGTTTGTTTCATGTCGCCCTCGGCCTATGCCGTGAGAGGACGGAGTTAACCATTTGACAGAGTGGTGAATGTGCTGCTAAAAAGGCAAATCCAGTGGATGCAGGCGAACATAATGAACAAACCGCTGTTCATGAATGTTTGAAAAGAGGCAGGCACTTAGTCAGATCAAGAATAAGCGTTATGAGCTTTGATCAACGCTGGGAGCAATATTTAGTCATTGACCTGTAATTTATTTTCTTTATTGTGTACAATATATCTATTTTTATTATTATTTCTCAAATTCAAAAAAATTACAGAGGACCTCGGTATCCTCATGTAGTTACGGTTATATTATGTGATTTACATATATATATAAATAACAATTTCTAAGATTTTACTGAGTTACAGTTCATATAAGGAAATCAGTCAATGGAAATTAATTAATTACACCCTAATCTATGGATTTCACATGACTGGGAATACAGATATACATCTGTTGGTCACAGATACCTGTAAAAAAAAAAGGCATGGATCAGAAAACCAGTCAGTATCTGGTGTGACCACCATTTGCCTCATGCAGCGCGACACATCCTTCGCATAGAGTTGATCAGGCTGTTAATTGTGGCCTCTTCAATGTCGATTGAGAGCATCCCAAACATTCTCAATGGGTGACATGTCTGGTAAGTATGGAGGCCACGGAAGAACTGGGACATTTTCAGCTTCCAGGAATTGTGTACAGATCCTTGCGACATGGGGCCGAGCATTATCATGCTGAAACATGAGGTAATGGCAGCGGATTAATGGCACGACAATAGGCTTCAGGACCCGGTCACGGTATCTCTGCATTCAAATTGCCATCGTGTTATAGAAATTTTGTTCTCAATGTTCATAAACTGAACTTCAATTAAACAAACTCTGTCTGTTACCCAGTATTTGTAAGATACTGGTTGAAATGAGACAAACAGGAACCCAATCTATAATGGTCAAATGTAGATTATTTATTCATGGGAGAGTTCTGAGCTCTAAAAGGTGTACACAGTCTTTTATATGGTACAATGTTGAAATACAAAGATACAAAATTCCCACCACTTCCCCCACCCTCTCCAAGAAAATAGTGTCTTCCCACAGTACCCATTCATTCCTTATCGCAATCTTTGCACATAAGTCAAACTTGGGCGGTTCTGTTAACTATCTCTCCTGTCTTCAAGGGCATTGGGCCTCTCGCATGTGTCTGGTAGAATCAAATAATTCTTTGTTCTCCCAGACATCCCCTAAATGAAGTCATACTTCTGCACACCAAGTTAATATCTAGACACACACACATCAATTGGACTACCATTTTGTCTTATAACCCTATCTCTATTGCATACATTTTCAGAATGGAATGTTCTTAGTATTAAGTACAAACATTTAGTCATCAAAACATAAAATCTATAACACATCGATAAAATACAATTGTGTTCGTTGTCCGTAGCTTATGCCTGCCCATAACATAACCCCACCGCCACCATGGGGCACTCTATTCACAACATTGATATCAGCAAACCTCTCGCCCACATGACGCAATACACGTGGTCTGCGGTTGAGGCCAGTTGGACGCACTGCCAAACTCTCTAAAACTATGTTGGAAGCAGCTTATGGTAGAGAAATTAGCCTTGAATTATCTGGTAACAGCTCTGGTGGACATTCCTGCAGTCGGCAGGCCCATTGCATGCTCCCTCAAAACTTGAGACATCTATGGCACTGTGTTGTGTGACAAAACTGCACCTTTTAGAGTGGCCTTTTATTTTCCCCAGCACAGGGTGCACCTGTGTAATGATGATGCTGTTTAATCAGCTACTTGATATGCCACACCTGTCAAGTGGATGGATTATCTTGACAAAAGAGAAATGCTCACTAACAGGTATGTAAACAAATTTGTGCAAAACATTTGAGAGAAATAAGCTTTTTGTGCATATGGAACATGTCTGGGATCGTTTATTTCAGCTCATGAAACCAACACTTTGCATATCTTTCTCCCGCTCTCCCCCAAATTAGTGGATTCGGCTATTTCAGGCAACCCCGTTGCTGACAGGTGTATAAAATTGAGCACACCGTCATACAATCTCCATAGACAAACATTGGCAGTAGAATGGCCCGTACTGAAGAGTTCAGTGACTTTCAACATGGCACCGTCATAGGATGCCGCCTTTCCAACAAGTCAGTTAATCAATGTTCAATTCTCTACCATAAGCCTCCTCCAACGTCGTTTTAGAGAATTTGACAGTACGTCCAACCGGCCTTACAACCGCAGACAAGGTGCATGGCATCGTGTGGGCGAGCGGTTTGCTGTGAACAGATTGCCCCATTGTGGGGTTGTGGTATCGGCAGGCACGATATCTTGGGTATGACACTACAAGCTTGGTACACCTATATTTGGGGTGTTTCCCCCATTCTTCTCTGCAGATCCTCTCAACCTCTGTCAGGTTGGATGGGGAGCGTCGCTGCACAACTATTTTCAGGTCTATCTTTGATTTCCAGTGCCGACAGAGATGGCAGCCTCGCTTCACGTTCTCAGGAAGCTAAGCAGTATTTTGTTTTTTTTATGGATTACTTCTTACATTGTTACCCCGGGAAATCTAAAGTTTTATTACATACAGCCGGGAGGAATTATTGGAAATAAGAGCAACAACAACTTACCAACATAACGACCAGGAATACGACTTTCCCAAAGCGGATCCTCTGTTTGGTCCACCAACCAGGACAATAGACTGGATCCCAGCCGGCGACCCAAAACAACGGCGGCGCAGGAGAATGGGTAGACGGGGCGGTCTTCTGGTCAAGCTCCGTAGACGGGCACATCGCGCACTGCTCCCGAGTATACTACTTGCCAATGTCCAGTCTCTGGACAACAAGGTAGACTAAATCCGAGCAAGGATTGCCTTCCAGAGAGACATCAGCGACTGCAACGTTCTTTGCTTCACGGAAACATGGCTCACTCAGGACACGTTATCAGAGGCGGTACAGCCATATGGTTTCTCCACGCATCGCGCCGACAGAAACAAACATCTATCTGGTAAGAAGAAGGGCGGGGGTGTATGCCTTATGATTAACGAGTCATGGTGTGATCATAACAACATACAGGAACTCAAGTCCTTTTGTTCACCTGACATATAATTCCTTACAATCAAATGCCAACCGCATTATCTACCAAGAGAATTCTCCTCGATTATAATGACAGTCAAAAATATCCCCCCTCAAGCTGACATCAACGGCACTGAAAGAAATTCATTGGACTCTATGTAAACTGGAAACCACATATCCTGAGGCTGCATTTATTGTGGCTGGGGATTTTAACAAGGCTAATCTGAAAACAAGGCTCCCTAAATTTTATCAGCATATCGAATGTGCGACCCGGACCGGGAAAATCCTGGATCATTGTTATTCTAACTTCCGTGACGCATACAAGGCCATTCTCCGCCCTCCTTTTGGCAAGTCTGACCATGCCTCCATTTTGTTGCTCCCAGCCTACAGACAGAAACTAAAACAGGATACGCCCGTGCTCAGGTCTGTTCAACGCTGGTCCGACCAATCTGATTCCACGCTTCAAGATTGCATCGAGGGATATGTTCCGGACAGCATCAGACAACAACATTGATGTGTACGCTGATTCGGTGAGCAAGTTTATTAGCAAGTGCATCGATGATGTTGTACCCATAGCAACTATTAAAACCTTCCCCAACCAGAAACCGTGGATTGATGGCAGCACTCACGCAAAACTGAAAGCGCGAACCACTGCTTTTAACCAGGGTATCGCGACCGGAAACATGACTGAATACAAACAGTGTAGCTATTCCCTCCGCAAGGCAATCAAACAAGCTAAGCGTCAGTATAGAGACAAAGTAGAGTCACATTTCAACAGCTCAGACACGAGAGGAATGTGGCAGGGTCTACAGTCAATCACGGACTACAAAAAGAAAACCAGCCCAGTCGCGGACCACGATGTCCTGCTCCCAGACAAACTTAACAACTTCTTTGCTCGCTTTGAGGACAATACAGTGCCACCGACACGGCCCGCTACCAAAACCTGCGGGCTCACCTTCACCGCAGCCAACATGATTAAAACATTTAAGCGTATTAACCCTCGCAAGGCTTCCGGCCCGTGTGGCATCCCTGGCCGTGTCCTCAGAGCATGCGCAGACCAGCTGGCTGGTGTGTTTACGGACATATTTAATTAATCCTTATCCCAGTCTGCTGTTCCCACATGCTTCAAGAGGGCCACCATTGTTCCTGTTCCCAAGAAAGCTAAGGTAACTGAGCTAAATGACTATCGCCCTGTAGTACTCACTTCCGTCATCATGAAGTGCTTTGAGAGACTAGCCAAGGATCATATCACCTCCACCCTACCTGACACCCTAGACCCACTCCAATTTGCTTACCGTCCCAATAGGTCCACAGACGACGCAATCGCAATCACACTGCACACTGTCCTAACCCATCTGGACAAGAGGAATACCTATGTAAGAATGCTGTTCATCGACTACAGCTGAGCATTTAACACCATAGCACCCTCCAAACTCGTCATTAAGCTCGAGACCCTAGGTCTCGACCCTGTGCAACTGGGTCCTGGACTTCCTGACGGGCCGGCCCCAGGTGGTGAGGGTAGGAAACAACATCTCCACCCCGCTAATCTTCAACACTGGGGCCCCACAAGGGTGCGTTCTCAGCCCTCTCCTGTACTCCCTGTTCACCCATGACTGTGTGGCCAAGCACGCCTCCAACTCAATCATCAAGTTTGCTGACGACACTACAGTGGTAGGCTTGATTACCAACAACGACGAGACGGCCTACAGGGAGGAGGTGAGGGCCCTCGGAGTGTGGTGTCAGGAAAATAACCTCTCACTCAACGTCAACAAAACAAAGGAGATGATCGTGGACTTCAGGAAACAGCAGAGGGAGCACCCCCCTATCCACATCGGCGGGACAGTAGTGGAGAAGGTGGAAAGTTTTAAGTTCCTCGGCGTACACATNTGTATCACCGCCTGGTACGGCAACTGCTCCGCCCACAACCGTAAGGCTCTCCAGAGGGTAGTGAGGACTGCACAACGCATCACCGGGTGTAAACTACCTGCCCTCCAGGACACCTACACCACCCGATGTCACAGGAAGGCCAAAATGATCATCAAGGACAACAACCACCCGAGCCACTGCCTGTTCACCCCGCTATCATCCAGAAGGCGAGGTCAGTACAGGTGCATCAAAGCTGGGACCGAGAGACTGAAAAACAGCTTCTATCTCAAGGCCATCAGACTGTTAAACAGCCATCACTAACATTGAGTGGCTGCTGCCAACATACCGACTTAAATCTCTAGCCACTTTAAATAATAGAAAATTGGATGTAATAAATGTATCACTAGCCACTTTAAACAATTTTGTATATAATGTTTACATATCCGACATTCCTCATATCAAATGTATACACTGTACTCTATACCATCTACTGAATCTTGCCTATGCCGTTCGGCCATCGACTCAAATCTCTAGCCACTTTAATAATTAAAAAGTGGATGTAATAAATGTATCACTAGCCACTTTAAACAATGCCATTTATATAATGTTTACATATTCTACATTACTCATCTCATATGTATATACTGTACTCTATACCATCTACTGCATCTTGCCTATTCCGGTCAGCCATCGCTCATCCATATATTTATAGGTACATACTCGTATTCATTCCTTTACTCTTGTGTGTATAAGGTAGCTGTTGTGAAATTGTTAGATTACTTGTTAGATACTACTGCATGGTCAGAACTAGAAGCACAAGCATTTCGCTACACTCGCATTAACATCTGCTAACCATGTGTATGTGACAAATAACATTCAGGTTCAAGTCCGGGCTCTGGCTGGGCCACTCAAGGACATTACAGTTTCTATCAATAGTTAACACACGTTTGCTGAAGCTACATCTCTGGTACTCAAAACTCTAAACACAAAACAGTTAGGCAATTTCCCCAAACCCCAGAGACATCTTGCAAAATGAAACACAGCAATCAAAATCATGTACTCCCTGCCCAAAATGAAACTCAGACAAATGAGACACACACATCAAATGAATCTAACTTAGTGACAACAGAGATCACATTAATGTGACATATTCAAAACACTACTAACAGAACCTATTTCAGGGTAAAGACTAAGATTGTATTGTAATACTGTATGTTGTTTGTGTGTACTCAAACAAGAAAGGAACACAAATGCAAAAAATTAAGTTTTATATTTCAACATGACTCAATACATGTCAAACAGCATACTGTAAGCACATACAGTAAAAATGAAAACACGCAGTAAATATATTTTGCATATGCAAAGGAAAAAAATGGGCCTATTTGTACTACTGTACTGTATGTTAGATTGTACGGAATAGATAAAGAAACTATCAAAATACAGTAAAATCTAAATCATAAGTCAAGAAACACATACTCCATTGCGAAAAGAAAATCTGTCATATCTGTTGTTTTTGTCCGGCCACAGATTTTCATCAACATCACAAGCGATATTCTCCTTGGCCAGACAGTGGGTGCAATATCTTCTGGCATGATGCATCCACCCCTGAAAGCACTGGAATGTCACCACAGGCCTCCTCCATTGTCTGGAGAACAGGCATACGTTCATGGTTTTTGCGATCATACACCTTCCAACGCCCATGCTGAAAACAGTTCCTCAATGGGGTTGAGAAATGGGGAATATTGTGGGAGATAGAGAATTGTAAACCTGGGATGGTTCATGGAAGCAGTTGTGGACCTGAGCAGCACGATGGAAACTCACATTGTCCCAAATTAGAACATACATTTGCTGCTCAGGATCGCCTGGCCTTCTCTGTTCTGGCTGAAAAAGATTGTCATGTAAGGTGTTGTATGGTCCAAGGGTGGCATGGCAGTGGAGGACCCCATTGTGGCTCATAGCTGCGCATATGGTGACATTTCTCCTGCGCTGGCCAGGTACATCAATGATGGTGCATTGACTATTGATGTTCCTTCCTCTCCTCCTTGTCTTTGCTAAGTTGAATCCAGCCTCATCTATGAAAATGAGTTCATGGGGGATAGGACTTGCATCCAACTCCATGATTCTCTAAAATAACAGTAAATACTGTAATTGCTGAATGGTAGAGTTCACTGGCAACATCAATGAGTCTCTAATGTTTCAAGAGTGTAATACTACTACATTGCTTACTTGCACATATTCTTACCGTTTATCTTTCACTCTTTGGGAACTCTGTTCAAATGGCACTCTGTAGATTTGCTTCATCCGGAGTTAGTGTTTTTTAAGTATACGGGCTATGGTTGATAAGCTCGCTCTGATGTTATGGCAGAGTTTTCAATAATCTGTTGTTGGATTTCCCACAGTCTTATGGCATTATTTTCAACTACCATTTGCACAATGGCAGCCCCCTGTTCGTCTGTAAATAGACGCTTTCTACCACCACGAACGTGGTGGTCGTCTTTCAGTTCTACAAAAACGAAATAGAATGCAGTAGAGTAAACACTACAGTAATACAGTATACAAAATAAACATGTTACAAAGTAGTATAGCTCCCAATTTCATACATACAGTAATACTTAAAACATTTACTTTGTTTTGCCTTACAGTATGTATTGGAATCTACAGTTTTACTGTGCTTTATGTTGTACTACTGTCAAGTAGTAAAAGTAGTAGATAGGTCCAATGTCTGCAGTACATACTGTTGCAGACGGCAGGGAGAGGTGAGGGGAGTGGTTATTGAGGGGAGATAACTTGCAGTCCGCTGGCTCCACCCCTGAGCCTTATATGGACTTCCTGCCCCAATGAGGCGAGGCTGTGGATAAGCCAGGGAGTGCTTGGGGATAAAGGAGGAAGCAGCCTGCACAAAGGGGCAGAGTAAGGATAGAGCAATGTGTGTTATGAAGAGTGAGAGAAGAGAGAATACTATCTGTGAGATTACCCATTGTGACCTGGACTGTTGGATTTACCCCCCTTATGTACTGAACCAGATTGGCTGAGGACTTGAGTTTTAGGATTACCCCTGGAGGAAGGAATGGACAATAAGAACGGCTTGTGGACTGAAGTAATTGGTGAATACCCCCTTCTTCCCCCAGTGTACAGTCGTGGCCAAAAGTTTTGAGAATTACACAAATATTAATTTTCACAAAGTCTGCTGCCTCAGTTTGTATGATGGCAATTTGCATATACTCCAGAATGTCATGAAGAGTGATCAGATGAATTGCAATTAATTGCAAAGTCCCTCTTTGCCATGCAAATGAACTGAATCCCCAAAAAACATTTCCACTGCATTTCAGCCCTGCCACAAAAGGACCAGCTGACATCTTGTCAGTGATTCTCTCTTTAACACAGGTGTGAGTGTTGACGAGGACAAGGCTGGAAATCACTCTGTCATGCTGATTGAGTTCGAATAACAGACTGGAAGCTTCAAAAGGAGGGTGGTGCTTGGAATCATTGTTCTTCCTCTGTCAACCATGGTTACCTTCAAGGAAACACGTGCCGTCATCATTGCTTTGCACAGAAAGGGCTTCACAGGCAAGGATATTGCTGCCAGTAAGATTGCACCTAAATCAATCATTTATCGGATCATCAAGAACTTCAACGAGAGCGGTTCAATTGTTGTGAAGAAGGCTTCAGGGCGCCCAAGAAAGTCCAGCAAGTTGATTCAGCTGCGGGATCGGGGCACCACCAGTACAGAGCTTGCTCAAGAATGGCAGCAGGCAGGTGTGAGTGCATCAGTGAGGCGAAGGCAATTTGGAGGATGGCCTGGTGTCAAGAAGGGCAGCAAAGAAGCCACTTCTCTCCAGGAAAAACATCAGGGACAGACTGATATTCTGCAAAAGGTACAGGGATTGGACTGCTGAGGACTGGGGTAAAGTCATTTTCTCTGATGAATCCCCTTTCCGATTGTTTGGGGCATCCGGAAAAAAGCTTGTCTGGAGAAGACCAGGTGAGCGCTACCATCAGTCCTGTGTCATGCCAAAAGTAAAGCATCCCAAGACCATTCATGTGTGGGGTTGCTTCTCAGCCAAGGGAGTGGGCTCACTCACAATTTTGCCTAAGAACACAGCCATGAATAAAGAATGGTACTGAGAGCAACTTCTCCCAACCATCCAGGAACAGTTTGGTGACCAACAATGCCTTTTCCAGCATGATGGAGCACCTTGCCATAAGGCAAAAGTGATAACTAAGTGGCTCGGGGAACAAAACAGCGATATTCTGGGTCCATGGCCAGGAAACTCCCCAGACCTTAATCCCATTGAGAACTTGTGGTCAATCCTCAAAAGGCAGGTGGACAAACAAAAACCCACAAATTCTGACAAACTCCAAGCATTGATTATGCAAGAATGGGCTGCCATCAGTCAGGATGTGTCCCAGAAGTTAATTGACAGCATGCTAGGGCGGATTGCAGAGGTTTTGAAAAAGAGGGTCAACACTGCAAATATTGACTCTTTGCATCAACTTCATGTAATTGTCAATAAAAGCCTTTGACACTTATGAAATGCTTGTAATTATACTTCAGTATTTCATAATAACATCTGACAAAAATATCTAAAGACACTGAAGCAGCAACCTTTGTGGGAATTAATATTTGTGTCAAAACGTTTGGCCACGACTGTACAAAAATCCCATTTGCATTCTAGTTGTGCTAATGTTGTTTTGTTAATTAACTTGGTTATGTGGAAACCCCACACCCTTAAGCCTTAAGCCTGCTATAATACCTATTTTCATTTTGGAATGTCCAGATGATGGATGCTACGATGAAGCGGCTCAGATTGGGCCGCACTCTCTGCCCAGCCTCTGAAGTTAAAACCATGGTTGACCACATGGTCACCCAGATTTCATCAGAGATTACTCTCCTTGTTCTACCTCCACCTCTCTCTGCCAAGTTTGCTTCCATTGCTCTCCAATCACAGGAGTATTCACCTGTGGCCTTTTGATCCATACTAAAGGTCTGATTGCAAAGTGAACATTTCTGCAATTAGAGAGATGCACATGTGTAGAGAGAAGAGTGATCAATTGGTAATTGAGCTTAGTTTGTTGAACAGTGTTGCTTTTCATTTAAACACAATATATTTTAGTTGTGAAGGTTGTGCCAAAGATAATTGTTTGTTTTGCCAAATGTATGTTATAGAATTGCCATCTGAGTGAAAAGCAAAACATGTGCCAGTAGTATTGCAGATCTGGCGTATGGTTCTACTAAATAAGTTACAGGTTTGGGTCATTGTGCCTCATTGGCCAGTTTTAGTGTGTAAACAATTGGGAAAAACTGTAAGAGACTTGTCACGAAGCCACACCTGCGTTGTCTTGGCTGTGTGCTCAGGGTCGTTGGAAGGTGAAGCTTTGCCCCAGTCGGAAGTCCTGAGCACTCTGGAACAGGCTTTTAATCAAGGATCTCTCACTACTTTGCTCCGTTAATCTTTTCCTCGATCCTGACTAGTCTCCTAGTCCCTGCTACTGGAAAAACATCCCCACAGCATGATGCTTCCACCACCATGCTTCACCATAGGGATTGTGCCAGGTTTTCTCCAGATGTGACTTTGGCATTCAGGCCAAAGAGTTCAATCTTGGTTTCATCAGACCAGAGAATCTTGTTTCTCATGGTCTGAGAGTCTTTAGGTGCCTTTTGGCAAACTCCAAGCGGGCTGTCGTGCCTTTTACTGAGGAGTGGTTTCCGTCTGGCCACTCTACCATAAAGGCCTGATTGGTGGAGTGCTGCAGAGATGGTTGTCATTCTGGAAGGTTCTCCAATCTCCACATAGGAACTCAGGAGCTTTTTCAGAGTGACCATCTGGTTCTTGGTCACCTCCCTGACCAGGCCCTTCTCCCCCGATTGCTGTTTAGCCGGGCAGTCAGCTCTAGGAAGAGTCTTGGAGGTTCCAAACTTCTTCCATTTAAGAAGGAAGGAGGCCACTGTGTTCTTGGGGACCTTCAATGCTGCAGACATTTTTTGGTACCCTTCCCCAGATCTGTGCATCAACACAATCTTGTCTCAGAGCTCTACGGACAATTTCTTCTAACTCATGGCTTGATTTTTGCTCTGACATGCACTGTCAACTGTAAAACTGTATATAGACAGGTGTGTGTAAAATCATTTCAAGGATGATCAATGGAAACAGGATGCACCTGAGCCCAATTTTGAATCTCATAGCGAAGGGTCTGAATACTTATGTAAATAAGGTATTTCTGTTTGTATTTTTTATACATTTGGACATTTCTAGAAACCTGTTTTTACATTGTCATTATGGGATATTGTCTGTAGTTGCTGAGATTTTCTATTTGATTTGATCAATTTTAGAATAAGGATGTAACGTAACAAAATGTGGAAATAGTCACGGGGTCTGAATACTTTCCGAAGGCCCTGCCTCTTATGTGTGCCATTCTTTTGGAATGCACCTGTTCAACGAGGCATCCATGGCCTTGATGTGAAACCAACTAAACAGATGGTTTCATTTGAGACTGAGTCACCCTTGTTGGCTGGTCTCACAGACTCTCTGTGGGCTAAAGATAAGTTTGACATTGGGCAATGAGAGGGGTGGAACCGCTTACGTCACACCTGAGAGCACACAGACATGGCCAAGCCCAGTTTCCTCTGAGTCAGGAGGCATTGCGGGGGAATTACCCCTGTTCATACTTTATTGGTAGAAAGAGATATTGTGCCTTGTCTAGACTCTCCCTGTAACACCTTCCCGTAAGGAAATCCTTGTGTGATTGGCGTTTTGTTTAAGATCTTAGACCAGTTATTGATGCTGTTTATGCAAGGGCCACTGTTGTGCCAAACCCCGTTACAGTACTATCTGCCGGCGTTGGGTAAATGGTTTTTAGTTGTTGATAAGGCTAATGCTTTCTTTAGCATTCCCATCGCTTCAAAATCACAGTTCTGGTTCGTGTTTACATTTTTAAACAAGCATTGAACTTGGACCGTTTGCCGCTAAGGTTAGCCTCTAAGCCTATATGGAATTGCCTGCAGTGTTTTCTGCCACTCTGGCGCAAGATTTTGAGGTTTTCATACCCCCCCCGGGGAGTATGTTAATACAGTATGTCGACGACCTGTTACTGTGTTCTGAAACCCAACAAGCATGTGAAGTCGACACCAGAGCTCTGTCAGTGTCCCTTGCTGAACATGGCCACAAGTTTCTAAGAAAAAGCTGCAGCTTGTGTCTCAATCCGTTAAGTATCTAGGACATGATATTACAGTGAGGGAAAAAAGTATTTGATCCCCTGCTGATTTTGTACGTTTTCCCACTGACAAAGAAATGATCAGTCTATAATTTTAATGGTAGGTTTATTTGAATAGTGAGAGACAGAATAACAACCAAAAAATCTAGAAAAACGCATGTGAAAAATGTTATAAATGGAATTGCATTTTAATGAGGGAAATAAGTATTTGACCCCTCTGCAAAACATGACTTAGTACTTGGTGGCAAAACCCTTGTTGGCAATCACAGAGGTCAGACATTTCTTGTAGTTGGCCACCAGGTTTGCACACATCTCAGGAGGGATTTTGTCCCACTCCTCTTTGCAGATCTTCTCCAAGTCATTAAGATTTCGAGGCTGACGTTTGGCAACTCGAACCTTCAGCTCCCTCCACAGATTTTCTATGGGATTAAGGTTTGGAGACTGGCTAGGCCACTCCAGGACCTTAATGTGCTTCTTCTTGAGCCACTCCTTTGTTGCCTTGGCCGTGTGTTTTGGGTCATTGTCATGCTGGAATACCCATCCACGACCCATTTTCAATGCCCTGGCTGAGGGAAGGAGGTTCTCACCCAAGATTTGACGGTACATGGCCCCGTCCATCGTCCCTTTGATGCGGTGAAGTTGTCCTGTCCCCTTAGCAGAAAAACACCCCCAAAGCATAATGTTTCCACCACCATGTTTGACGGTGGGGGTGGTGTTCTTGGGGTCATAGGCAGCATTCCTCCTCCTCCAAACACGGCGAGGTGAGTTGATGCCAAAGAGCTCCATTTTGGTCTCATCTGACCACAACACTTTCACCCAGATGTCCTCTGAATCATTCAGATGTTCATTGGCAAACTTCAGACGGGCATGTACAGTATATGTGCTTTTGTGAGCAGGTGGACCTTGTGGGCGCTGCAGGATTTCAGTCCTTCACGGCGTAGTGTGTTACCAATTGTTTTCTTGGTGACTATGGTCCCAGCTGCCTTGAGATCATTGACAAGATCCTCCCATGTAGTTCTGTGCTGATTCCTCACCGTTCTCATGATCATTGCAACTCTCCGAGGTGAGATCTTGCATGGAGCCCCAGGCCGAGGGAGATTGACAGTTCTTTTGTGTTTCTTCCATTTGCGAGTAATCGCACCAACTGTTGTCACCTTCTCACCAAGCTGCTTGGCGATGGTCTTGTAGCCCATTCCAGCCTTGTGTAGGTCTACAATCTTGTCCCTGACATCCTTGGAGAGCTCTTTGGTCTTGGCCATGGTGGAGAGTTTGGAATCTGATTGATTGATTGCTTCTGTGGACAGGTGTCTTTTATACAGGTAACAAGCTGAGATTAGGAGCACTCCCTTTAAGAGTGTGCTCCTAATCTCAGCTCGTTACCTGTATAAAAGACACCTGGGAGCCAGAAATCTTTCTGATTGAGAGGGGGTCAAATACTTATTTCCCTCATTAAAATGCAAATCAATTTATAACATTTTTCACATGCGTTNCACCAACTGTTGTCACCTTCTCACCAAGCTGCTTGGTGATGGTCTTGTAGCCCATTCCAGCCTTGTGTAGGTCTACAATCTTGTCCCTGACATCCTTGGAGAGCTCTTTGGTCTTGGCCATGGTGGAGAGTTTGGAATCTGATTGATTGATTGCTTCTGTGGACAGGTGTCTTTTATACAGGTAACAAGCTGAGATTAGGAGCACTCCCTTTAAGAGTGTGCTCCTAATCTCAGCTCGTTACCTGTATAAAAGACACCTGGGAGCCAGAAATCTTTCTGATTGAGAGGGGGTCAAATACTTATTTTATTGATTACATAATGATGAACTTTAACACATTTTTCATAAGGTCAGGTCGAATACCTGTCAAGTACACCGCTGGAATGGTAAGTTACTATTCCCTGTGCTGCACTTAACAATGCTTTGAAGTCTATTTTCCCCCGAGTTGAAGCAGCTTTGCCTGAACCAAAGCGAGGACAACACCACAAATTGCAGCCAGGAGATTGGGTGGTCATGAAGGACCTCCGCAGAAAGACTTGGCACCAACAGCACTGGACTGGTCCATTCCAGTTGCTCCTGATGACCCAGACAATGATGAAGGTTGCAGAGAGGTCTACGTGGGTTCACAGCAGCCATTGCAGCTGCTGTATGGGTCCTGGGAGGAGCAGAACAGCACAGAGTGAGAAGTGGCCACAATTCAAACTAAAGTATACAGCATCAGCATAGTCCCACGGCAGGACTTAAATAACAGCCACTCCAGCTCGAGCCAACGGCAGGCTCAGGACGGGAGTCCAGCAAACAATAACCGCCCCATTGCTAGAAGAAGCAGGAGGTCGATGCTGAACCATGGCAGTGTGGACAATGTCAAAGTGATGATTGTCCTCTTTGTACAGACGAAGAGTGTACTCCTGTGTAACTGTTTAAATGATTTGTAACTGTTTAAATATATGTAACTGTTTAAATGATTCCCTTAAGAATGTTTTGCACCATTTTGAAAGGGGAAAAAAACTCAGGGGCTCAACGGAAGCCATTTACAAAGATATTGTACTAGTGTAAGAAAGCCCTCTCCTACAATGCTTTATATTTTGCTTGGTTGAACTTTTGCTTAGATTATGACATAATTTTTTTTTTTTTATTAGGTTGAGATTAGTCTCAAATGGGAGGAATATGGTGGAGAAAATACAAACTTTGTTATGCGCATGCACTGTATGAGCTTTAAACCTGTACATGTGCACTGTCTGTTTCTCTCATGTAAGAAGAAGACAGTGTTTTTCCTCTCTTGTTTCTGGCCAAAGACAAAGGCCTGTCTGAGAGTGACCAGTTTTTGGTCCTGTTCTTTTCGTATGTTTCAAGCACACAGTTGTGTGGAGATATGAAGAGAACAGAGGCTAGCTTGAGCAGCAGTGACAATTCTATCAGCAGAAAGGAGTAACAAAACTGACATTATCACTTGTTTGTACGCTATGTTCCCATCATGATCTCACACACTTGCTAAACTGCCACATAGACAGAGGTTATAAAAGCTGAGACCCAACTCTTGTTCGTTGGGCTCTTAATAAACTTCTTAGGGATCAGCAGAGCGCCAAATTCAAATTACAAAAATAGTAATATTAAACATTCATGAAAATACAAGTGTTGTACACCATTCTTTAGCTTAGAATCTTGGTAATCTAACAGCGTTGTCAGATTTCAAAAAGGCTTTACAGCGAAAGCATAGCATTTGATTGTCTGAGGACATTGCCCCGCATACTTCCTCAATAAACATAATTTCACAAAACTCAAAAATAGCAATAAAATAAATCACTTACCTTTGAAGATCTTCCTCTGTTGGCAATCCAAAGGGTCCCAGCTACACAATAAATGGTTGTTTTGTTTGATAAAGTCCCTCTTTATATCCAAAGAACTCTGTTTGGTTGGTGCGTTTTGTTCTGTAATCCACCTGTTCAAAGGCGTGCAGACAAATAAATCCCAAAAGTACTGGTAAAGTTCGTCAAAACAAGTCAAACAATGTTTCTAATCAATCCTCAGGTACCCTAATATGTAAATAAACAATAATATTTCAGGTGGAAAATAGCCTGTTCAATAGAAAAGAAAAATAACGAAGAGCGCGCACACTGTCACACGCCAAAACAGTACAGGCCACTTCATGATCCAGCAGGAAGAACTGCTATTTCTTGTTTGTTTTTCAAAAAACAAGCCTGAAACCATGTCTAAAGACTGTTGACATCTAGTGGAAGCCATAGGAACTGCAATCTGGGAGCTAAATCCCTCTGTAGTGAATAGCAAGTCAATGGAAAAACTGTGACATCAAAAAATCTGGAGTTCGCTCAAACACTCAAGGTATTTGAAAGAAAACAAATGCTGTTTAAACACCAGTGAAAATAATTTCAACATACTAATAAACTGTTCAATAGCATTCTGTTGGCATTTCTGTGATGTTTTACGTCATGTGTTGTGACATCAACTACATCTGGCTCTTGGCTGAATCGTCCAACAGCCACAGCCATGTTATATAAGTTAACGCAGGCATAAACCAAGCTTTAAATACCTCAGTATGTCCTTCACTTTATCACCACCACTTTTCTTTTACAACCTACAACATGCTTCTCTGACAAATTTTCCCATGGGAACATCATTTGACACACAGCTTAATCTTCACACATTTTTCGTTGATCACTGGCAGTGTGCTAAACGCTCCATGTAATATAATAATATATGCCATTTAGCAGATGATTTTATCCAGAGCATGCATACATTTAAATATTGGTGGCCCCAGCAGCAATTGAACCCACGGGTCACGACTTTAGCGTTGCAAGCGCCATGCTCTACCAACTGAGCCACACAGGCCAAACAGTGTACACCAGGTATTCCCAAACCTTTTTGGCCCACGACCACATTTTGATATCCGAAAATTCACCCATATTTGGGGCTATGGCAGTCAATTGAAAAACATTCCAACAGTATTTCTGATTATGTTCTCAACTCACCATCACATACTTTTAATGTGGGGAAGTCAATTGCAAATTAGTTTGCCATAATGTCTCCTATCTCACCACCACTAATGAGATTTGTGTGCTTGATGCATGTCGCGTCGGAGCTTCTCAAAGTCATGGGGCGTGGTCGACAGTGCGCAAATCATCTCTGCTGTCACATCTAACCTAGATCGATATTTGGTTTTAATGCAAACGAGAGCACTGAATCCATCTTCACACAGATATGAGATGGCGAAGAGTAGCCTACCATGAGTTTTATGGTGCTTTCAAGACAACTGGGAACATACGAGGTCAAATCATAACGTCAGTGATCTTTAGGTCAAAAAGTCAGAGCTAAGAGTTCTCAAATTGGAATTCTGAGTTGGATGACCGTTCAAAACAATTTTTACAAGTCAGAGCTAATTTCTTTCCGAGTTCCCAGTTGTCTTGAGCGCACTGAAGTCTGAGATTTCAGAGTATTCCCTTTGAGTCCCTTTGGCCTGCCCGCCATCCCATGGTAGATGGAGCACCATCTGTGCAAAAGCCCACAATTTGATCCCTTATGGAATCTGTCAATATAGCCACACAGCACACTGAACATCCCGTATGCCATTTTATGATCGTGATTCGTGAGACAGAACAATATGTCCTCGTGAATAGCATCCCCCGACATGTATAGTGAACAAAAGTCAATGCATGGGCATCTCGGCCCTCACAGCTAACGTCCATTTGGAGAGCATAAGCTAGGGGGTTTGAGTCATTCAGTCAGAGTTTCCTCATGATTGCTACAATAGCATAAAGTCTTCGTTTAACAGTTTTTATGTCAGTTTCTGTGCCTCTACCTCCCCACATATTGTTTTCACCATATCAATTGCTCCGGAAATATCAAAATCTCTGCAACAGTGTGCGCTTTCATAGCGTAGCGAGCCTAGCCATTCACCATGAGAAGTGCAACAGTCAAGTGCGGCTTTTTCCCATGATGCTCTCTGGTAGAATTTTATATTTTAATAATTTTCATTTAGATTTAAGGTTGACCACATTACAATGATTTTGAGATACAAAGACGATATATTATTTTGTGTATATATAGGCCTATATATTTGTTTCCTTTAAAAAAAATTAAATTATCCCGTTACCCCATTTTCATATTAGGCGACCCCACATGGAGTCACGATCCCTAGTTTGGGAACCGCTAGTGTAGGCTGCCACCATTACCAAACAAAATTATGTTCTTCCGTGTTCCCAGGTGACGGTGACAAACCACGTTTCCAGTATCATGTCTCTACTCCATCTATGCTGTCCTATTGTGTTAGCCTCATTTATTAAGTTCAACTTAAAGACAACCTAATGCATTGAAAACACTGGTGCTTTAGGCCGTTTAATGTATCTGATGCTTGGATATTGTCTTTTCACATTGTCCTTTCCAACACAGTTCCAACTATGGTTGATGCGTAACCAGGCCACCCCAATACAGCTCGGCCTGGCCCTAAAGTGTGAACCAGGCATACATGTCTCTGCCACCTGTAAAATATATACTGAACAAAAATATAAATGCAATATGTAAAGTGTTGGTCTCATTTTTCATGAGCTGAAATAAAAGATCCAAGAAATGTTCCATACGCACAAAAAGCTTATTTCTCTCAAATGTTGAGCATGATCATTACATAGGTGCACCTGGTGGTGAGGAGTATTTCTGTCCATAATAATACCCTTTTGTAAGGAAAAACTAATTCATATTGGCTGGGCTTGGCTTCCAAGTGGATGGGCCTATACCCTCCCAGACCCATCAATGGCTGCAGTCATGTGAAATCCATAGAATAGGGCCTAATGAATTTATTTCAATTGACTGATTTCCTTCTATGAACTGTGACTCAGGAAAATCTTTGGAATTGTTGCATTTATATTTTTGTTCAGTATATATATATATATATATATTCCCTTTGCACCAGCACTCCGGGGCTGCACAGGGTACCCATCTACATCTGCTGCCTTCCTGGCAACTGCCTGACATTTGACATCACCACCACCCTGGAGCAGTGCCCGCAACAAGGGCTTTTTTAACTACCCCAACCCAATTATCATTCTACTACGAAGACTGTGAGACTGTGACCTTGAACATAGCCTGTTTTGAAATGGTTACATTTTGCAAAGATATTTTTGTTTATATTTTATATATATATTTTACAGGTGGCAGAGACATGTATGCCTGGTTCACACTTTAGGGCCAGGCCGAGTTTTGACCATTAACCTAAATCTGAACTGAGCTACTTACCACTGTTACCAAATGTCCTCGGTTTTGTATCGGTCTGCAGTGTTCTATATTTGAGAGGACATCAATCTCATCCCCTCTTGTCCTGCTTTTGTTTACTGGAAGAAAAATAAATTGCATACATGAATTGCTGTTAAAGCCCATGGCTTGATATCATACAGTCTCTATTTGTTACACTACAGCTAGGTGGAGGAGCGTACTTGAAAGATCACATCTGCCTCTACACTCAAGAGGTGCTGCTGATGTACAACAGCCTCAACTACAAGTGATGGAGTTGCACTGGAAAACACACAGGACACAAATGTATAATTTTTGTATATTAGAACATGGTTGGTGTGATATACGCTACCAATGGAGATGCATATTTGTTGGACTCCCCCTGGTTTCACAGTCTATCCCAGAGGACACTGGTTTGGATGTTTGAAGACATGGACAAATGTCAATGTCACTGAGGAAGGATTTGTGGTCATGCATGGAACTACACTCACAATTTGGTAACACTCCATATAATCAGTATACTCTTCCCATTCCTTCACCCTCTTGTCTGTGTAATGCTGTGAATTCCTCTGAGTGTACTAAGGTGCATCTTTATAAGTCTTGGCATAGTTTCTACCCTGGTCCTGTTTGTTCTGTATAGTCTGAACTCATGTGGTCTTCGTCAATACCAAACCTTGAGTTGGCTATACAGCACTAACCGGCTACATACTGATCACTGACTGGTGTGGTGCAGTTGGATGTGTCAGGGGAAACGCTCCCTGTGTCAACATGCTCTCTGGTCCTCACAGATCCTGGAAGCACCAGACTACTTTGTCGAAGTCTCAAACAAGTAAGGGTCAAGTGTTCTGCGTTACATGTGTATAGATTCTACTTTGTCAGAATGTGTGCACTCAGTCTGATTGCATGTTAATTGGACAGTGCCTTGTGTTCTTTAGGGGTATAAATTCAAGTACATACTGTGACTATGCATTGCGGTTTATGCTCCACATGCATGGATTCCCGTTGGACTACACCAGAGGCCTGTTCTACATGTTGGTAAATCTGGTCCCTGGGATGTTCCAAATGGTTAGATCTTTTAATCCCATACCGTGTTTATCCTGATTTTACTAATTTGCATGTCTTTTACAAGTTGTGCTCATTTTTAAAATGGTTAAATTAATAAATTAAATGGTACCCTATTCAGTGCACAACTTGCTCTAGGCAAAAGTAGTGCACTAAATAGGGTGCCATTTGGGATGCATCCTTGGACTCAAATAGAATATAACCACAAATCATGACATATCTTCCCTTTCAGTACTGTTGTTTCCTTCCTCCAGATGACCCTGGCCACCATCACCATAGTAGGAATCCTCTTCGGCTTCATTGTGTATACCTACTACGGTCCAGGCTTGAAGAACCTGCTTAAGGCCTTATATCTACTAACTGAAAAGGAAAGATCACAGCCCTATAGTTCACCATTCACTTTATTAAAACAGACAGGCCGTATTAACATGGCATTTTTTATTTATTTCAGAATAGGAGCGGTTCTTCCTTCTAAGGTCTAATGTACAGAACAAATCAAATTCAACAATAAGTCAAAAAAATAGAAGATTCTACATCAAACAATAAACTCACTGGTACAAAATCTTGTCCGCAATATTATGACTTAAGTTAAAGGAAAACACTTGTCGGTCTCATACATTTTGTTTCTGACTCATACAGGGGACTTGTAGTGAATGTGAATGCAATATACACTATGCATGGACACAGAGCATTACAGATTTGGGGGGGGGGGGGGGGGGTCAGAGTTCTTTCTAGTTGGCATGCTGCGCGGTTGAGAAACACAGCTTCAGTGTGTAAGGGTACGGACCACCTGGAAGACAGGGGAGGGGGAGGTTAGCCAACTGGAAAGATTGTGTCAGTCCGGAATAATACATTAACTAGCCTGGGGTGGATTCCCAAAAACAAAGAAACTTTAGCATTAAGATCCTAGTTCTTCCATTTACACTTGAGCCAATATCTGCAGCCTTTTACCATGAATTTGATCTCTGCGAACATAGGGTAGTACCGTGCCTTTGAATGAATCCTGGCCTTAAGGTGATCTTAGTGCTGAAGATGATCATGTTTTTGGGAAAGTCACTCCTGAAGGACAGACTAGTGTATTTGCTCACCGTTGGTATCATTAGCGGTGTTGTTATCGCAGTCGGAGTACTTACTGGGGTTCTTCATCTGGTAGTGGTTCATCATGGCCAGAGCCTCCATGGAATCGTTTATAGACTCCCACTCCAGCAGCCCGGATGAGCTCCGCTCACCTGTCGCGCCACCCGAAGCGAGACACACACATTCCAATTTATTGACACTGCAACACCTGACCCATGGGAATTCACTCCAATTTAAAGACCAGAAAACACTATTCATGCAAAAAAAGTTAATATCACTCACTCTTTCCGGTGAAGAGTTTGATGCTGGATGGGTTCTTCACACCAAGTTCCTCACAGACCTGAAAGGATCATCCCCCCCCACACAAACTAGGTAAGTAAACTTGTACTGTTCAACTCTCCAAGAAAACCAACAACCCAATCCAAAGCTCCCAGCCCTCGAATCCCCTCCAGTTGTCTTACCCCATTGAAGACCTCCACGGAGATGTCGGGCTGTCCGTTGAAGAAGTGCAGGACGTTGCTGGGGTGCTGAATGCGGTTCTTTGCCGCCTGCTCCGGGGAGGTGAAGCGGTTGTTGCGGGAGCCATGGAAGTCCTTGAAGCTGCTGGAGCCATCCTCCAGTTCATAGGACTGACCAGGCATGATGGCCTGCTGCTTGGACACACTGCGGACGGTGGATGGACAACATTGAGTCTCTGTGTACATTAACCTGTGATGCGTCTGTTACTAGTCAGTTTCCTTGAATGTCAATGTGTATGCAGAGATTGAAAGCAGCACTGACCAGACATTGAGCTTCTGTCCAAACAGGAAGTTGTTGTTGAGGTGGCTGATGGCACGGTCCACAGCGTAGCAGTCGCCCATCTCCACCATGGCTGCCCCCGGCTTACTCTTCATGAACTTCACCTGAGGACGAAGGGGGACAGGGTTCAGAAACAATATCCTACTACCCACCTCCAACATGGCCACAACCCCTGCCTCAGTAATACACTGCTCCCGTGTGGACTCACCCGCTCCACGTTGCCGTAGAGACAGAAGACGTTGAAGACCTTGTCGGCGTTGATCTTTGCGGGCTCCAGGCCGTACACCATGACAACAGGGGAGTCAGCGTGGGCGGTGTAGTCACCGGGGGGAGGTGGGCCGTGTCCGTACCCAGGTCCCCCGTAGCTTCCACCTCGTCCGCGGCCACGCCCTCCCATCGGAGGCCCCATGCGGCGCCCGCCCTCATAGTGAGGAGGAGGGGGCCCATAGCCACTTTCATCATGGTAGCCGTGATAAGCACCAGTCGGCCCGCCTTGTGAGGAATGGATAGACAGAGAGAGGTGGTTACTGGGCAAACCGACTCATTCTAGACAACCCAACTGAGTTGACCTGTGACGCTTAGTACAATGAGCTTCTCTGCCTATACTTACCATACTCTGGAGGGTGGTCTCCTAGTAGAGCTGGCGGCCTCGCACGCTTGTTGGGGTTGGCATTGGGATCTGAGAGCAAGAAATAGCAATAAAGTTAGCCCCTGAATGCTGATTTGACAGTGTATCAAAAGGGGCACAACTACAAATGGGACAGTTGTGATTAACATGCACAAGAAGCTGGGTTAAGATATTTACTGTCTTAAAACAATACTTTACAATCTTACGCAGGACCTCATACTATTTGTTAGCATAACTAAAACAAAATGTAACATACTGGAGATTTGTATGAGGATTTAACAGCAGCATAGTGAATGGAACAGAGTCACACTAATGTATTCCTTCATTATTGCTCAATCATTATCAACTCACACACACCTTGTGAATTGTTCCAATTGCCTTCAGCGTCAGCATCTGTGCAGGTACATACACATGTCAAAACAAATGTACAAACTTACACTCAACAAATATTCAACCAAAAGCAAGAGTCCCTAATTAAACATTTAATCAGTAACATGTTGCAAAAAAAATAAAAATCTAGGAAAAACTAGAACCCCCCCGACAAATAAACTAATTCAAACACTAACGGGCCACACGTATTAAGATTTGTTTTATTTTTATAAAATATCAGAACAATTCTATTAAAATGTAGTCATTACACTGGTTAAAAGGAGCAGCCCTTTTCCCCAGTTAGGAGTAATGCGATACAGCACTAATAAATACATTGAATATCACTTAGTAGCTAAGCTTAATGTTTATTTGATTTTAGCATGAGTCGAGTTTCATAGCCTGACAACTAATGCATAGCACCCCACCCATGGGCAACAGTCTGAAAAGCATTTGACAAAAACATGGCCTGGAATTTCTTACGTGTGAATGAATATATTACATTGGTTAGCTATAATAAACAGCAACAACCAGAAGACATTTCCTCAAAAGTCCAGTGAATTGTGATTTTAGAAACTACTTTAACTTATACATCTAACAGTGGTCTGCATCAAAATATGGAAAACTAGAAATTCAATTCAGTCTTCCCCCTTTTCATAGAAGTTGCTGTGAGACTACACATTTCTAAAGCAATATTACAGAGGATAGCCTAAAGAGCACTAGCAGCAATCTCAGTGAGGAGATTCCAGAACTAATTTGATAAGTCAACGATTCACATATGGGGTTGACAAAGTCAATCACAACAAGCAGACATTTACATTTCAAATCATTCTCCATCACCTGGTCAGTCATGTCTCTTTACATGTACTTACAGCACCAGACACGTTGAACACAGGATGCAGAAGGCTGGTAGGGGGCACTCGACAGTAAGGATCCTACCCACCAAACCTGTGACTCCAGCTTCAACTCCCTGTTTCCACATTTCCCCACCAGAGAAAGAGTATCCACCAATCTTCCACGCTTTGCTTCAAGTTGGTTGCTTTGTTTTTAAGTGTTGCCATTTGAGGCACATTTCCAGCTTACCGTGCTTTGACCGCAAAGCCAGAGGACATTTGCACCGTTTGAGGCGTGTCTTGTCGTCAGACACAGAGCCAAACCTGCATCACACGGGAGGCGTTAAGAGGCATCACTACAGGCCAGTTCAGAAAGAAAAAAACAACGTAGTAGAATCAACACAAAAACAGCACAGAGAGAAGAGTGGGGAGGGGAGGGTACAAGGGAAAAAACAGAGCACCCAAGTCCATCAATGCAGAGAGAAGTTTGGGAAATGCTGAGGTTATCAGTTTGCCTCTGTGCTTGTATGCTTGGCGGGTGTTTGATGCTTGTGTCTTCGTGGTTCCCCTTGGGTTTTGTGCAGTGCGTCTTCTCATGTAAGGGGCCGCAGAGTGTGCGGCTTGTTTTTTTTGTACAATAGATGTGGTCCCCCCAATGGCGAAGTGAGGCATCTAGTGCTTGGCAGTAAAATCATCTGGAATGGCATTGTCTGCGTAGTGGTGTGTTGTCATGGTGATTCAACTTGGGTGTGTTGTTGCCGTGAGTATTCAGCTCGGTGGTGTGTTGTTCGGCACAAGAGGGGAGAGTGATATCAAAAGGAAGCCCACACACCCAAGTCAAGAGACGGGATGGCATAGGGGTAGTTTGAGAAAGTGTTCTCGCTGCCTCTGTATATTGTCTCAGTATGTAGTGTCATCTGTTCCCTTCTCGGGCTGTTAAGTGTGTTTTGAAAGCTCCTCTGTTGCTTGCTGAGTGGTTGGTGTCTGACAGTCGGATCCCGAGGGCTGGGAGGAGTGGCCTTATCGGCCACACACCAGACTCCTGCCCCATCAAACAAAATGTGTTGTGTCAATAGGTGAGATCTTCAGCGTTCTGGAGATGGGATATGCGGTACTTGTAAGAGGAGGATGATATCAATCTATCAGATCAGTCTGTGGTAGTGGATAATGCTGGGTGTCTGCTCACAGACTCTATTCCCCAAACCAACAGTGGGATAAAAAAAGAGGAACATGGTTTTCCTTGCAGAAGTGGAGAGAGTGGTGGAGGAAATTGGGATTAGGAAGAAAATCAGGTTGTGTGAATTCCAGTGTCTGCTGCCCCCATTGTGTCCGATGTTAACCGAGGAACTGGTTGGTTTGGAATGCCTGTGGGTGGGTGCTGTTGTAGCTGATGTGTCTTAAGCTACAGCATGTGTCTGCTTAGGGCTGTAGGTGAGTCTGTATGAGTGTGCACAGTGAGGACACGAGGAGCAGCGCCGGCTGCACTTAACACCTGCACATTAACAGGGGCTGTCTAAACACTCGTTATTTTTTCTCTTACACCTCCCGAGTGTCAAATGTCTGAAATGAAGATGTGGCCATGGTGTGGATGAAACTACTAAGTCCAAAACTAATTGTGGCTAAAATATGAGAATCTGATAGTCAAATGGACTTATGACCTCAAATAAAAATGTGTTCCCTTTTGCATAAAGGGATCAGGGCATACAGCTAGAAGCAAGGCAAATGGCATACTGCTATTTCACTGTGTCCCATCGGATGGCAAATATTATGCGCTGTAAGAGGTTGAACTATGTATCTACCATATATTACTGGAACACCATGATTTTATTTGGGCACTCATGGCAGCACACCATATACAAATGGAAACAGAAGGCCACAAGAAACCCTGCCTGGATTCAAAACAGCCATCCACAAATAGTCAGAATTTACAACTGATTGACAGGTCGTAAACTGGACTTCTTGAAAGTTCCAGGAATACCATTGATTCCTTGAACACTTGTCTCTGCAATGTTACCATAGAGACTCCTAATGAAATGAACATTTTCCTTAAAGGCCACCCCAAAGGCAGGGAAACCTGGTCCATGAGAGCTACAGGGTCAGAGGTTGCTAACAAAAACCTACAGACACTTTATCCTCAAGGAACAGATTTGAATGCCAAAACTTGACTTTACCCATGATTGGTCAAACTAAAAAAAGAACCATAAGCGTTATTTTTCAAAAAACAATCTCCAATATAGTTTTGAGATTAATGGGTGCAGGGGCATTCCAAGAAACACCTAGGGTGTAACACAGTGCTTGGGTGCAGACAGGAGCTTGACAGGTGGAAGTGAGGTGTGACATGCACTGCAGGGAATGTGAACCTGTGTGACGAGACCCTAGGTGCTTCATTGTGACATAACGAGGCATTCATCAGTTTACCCAAGGATGCATGCAGTGGTCTGAGAAGCAGACGATTCACCATGCAGGAGCATTTGCTGCAAAATGGCTGCCCCTCAAGGTCACTTCTTGTGCCCTTACTGTCTGTCGTGTTGTGAGAGCATGAGGACATGGGGTGACGCGTCACAGATGTAGTGCCTCACCCACGTCACTGCTCTTTGTGGCCAAAGTCACCATGGAGCAGGGCGTTCAAAGGCACTACGCCCGGAGGCCTGGGACCCTACCCATCCCACAATGCCATAAGAGCAGGAGAAGAGAGAAGGGGATGGAGAGGGATGAGGGGCTGTGTTTTACCTTGGCCACTCGGGTTGGGGTTTGTGTAGTCCCAGGTGTCCTGGTCATTTTTGAACACGTTGAGGCGGGTTGGCTGTAAAAAAAAGAGGGACATTCGAGCATTTGATTATTTTGCACATCGCAGTGTTCCTTCAGTGAAATGACCCCAGTGTTTAGACGGACAATTGGAGATAAGCATGTAACCACTCACCTTGGCATACTCAATCTTAAGTGTGCAGCAGCCAGAGTAGATGTCTGCCCCATTTAGAGAGGCTTTTGCCCTCTGGGCACTTTGTACAGCATCAAATGTATGGGAAGTCATGGAAACTACAGGTAATAAATGCATATTACGCCTACTTTACACATTCCACGTTCCTCTTGTAATTCAAAGCTCTATTTACGAAACAATGAGCTTCTTACACAATTAGATCTATATCAAGCACAAATATTTACTAGCCACCACTTGCAAATGACAACTGTCAGTGGTGCTGACAGGAGATTCAAGCGTGGTGTGAAGTAAGGTTGTGTGGCATGCACTGTAGGGAATGTGAACCTGTGTGTGGTGACGAGATCCCCGGCACGATACGACATTTTCAACAATATGAGATTCTGAGCAAAGGATATTCCACCATGGCCTGAACGCCATTCTTCCTGAAGATGACAATCCTGTGGACGGGCCCGCAGTTGTTACAGACTGTGTACAGCACATCCTGCAGAGCAAAGAGACATGGTATGACTAACAATGCAATGCAGCGAGCCAAACAATTGTGCCTTGTCATGGAAATTAAACAGATGCCTTGTATAATAGTGGGTGTGTTACCGAGGTGATGGGGTAGATGGGGTTCATAATGGTGAGCAGCAGTACGTTATTGACGCTGCGCGAGTCGTCTGGGTCTCCGGGCCTGGAGATCTTCTGGCTGGTGGAGTAGTTGATGAAGGCGGGGTGCCCGGCAATGTAGACCTGGTTCTCGGCTGCATAGGTCACAGCATTGCAGGATCCATTCATGTCCTCGTACTCCACCAGGGCCTGGCGCTTCTTGGGCATCATGACCACATAACTGTGAAGAGAATGGAAGATGGAATCATTTGGTTTCAATGCACTGCATGATAAACCTACAGGAACAAAAGACCACCAATGAATTTGGAATGGTGCAAAATAAAAATCTGGTCAAAGAAAAGGATAATTCAAGTGTGTATGATAATCACCTTATGGTCCCGAACTCCTGCAGGGCTTCCACTAGATCTGCCTCCATGATGCCATCGACAAGGCCCCTGATGTGGACCACTGGGGAAGGGAGTGTTTTATGGGGGTCATCATAGCCCTCCTTACAAACAAGACCAAAAAGTTGATTAGAGAAAACCAGAACAGATTACCAATACAATATAGACATCCCCAGGGTGTGCGCTACCAATTAAAACCAACCTGTATTGATGACAGAGCGACACAGGAACCACTCAAGAGTACAACACAAATCCAAGCTAGCTAAAGTAAACAATGATGGGGCTAGCAAGCAATTTTTGTACTAAATAGAACACATCATAAACATAATTTAAAGGGTGGTGCATACGTGAGTGGAATGGATGTCAGCCAGGGGATTGTTAGCAGGCTAACTAACTAAATTAGGTAGAAAATACAAGGAAACAAGTGCACAAAATGGGGTGGGTCCAACAGGAATCGGTCCCAAAAACTTTGTAAATAACAAAGTTGCCAACAAGCAATGCATATAAAGTTGTATATCGGCAGAATACGATACCAGGTAGGGAGTGGGCACTTTAGTCGAGTTTTTCCATTCACCACGTTTATTCAACAAACAACGCATACAAAGTAGCACGATCAATTCACCTTGCTAACTCGCTGCCGAATAGGCATCAACTCACCACGGATATTATGCTTAATGTTTGTCCATAGGCTACCAGAGTGAGGACAAACATTTTTCGGAATAAACGTGGTGAGTGAAAAACTTAATGCCCGGTATCTTATTCGGCCGCTATACAACTTCGTATGCGCTGTTTGTTGCAACCTTGATAATTACGAAGTTTTTGGAACAGATTACAGTTGGAACGTTCCACAAATTATACCCACCCCACAAAATGAATGGAATTGTCACCAAGTATTCCCGCTTGGATATGGTGAGCCTGCTGACTAAACTAACCTCCGCCATACAACGCTAACGTTCGAAACCTAGTTAACTAATGCCAGCAATCCTCATTAGCCGCACATCTTCGACGATAAAATTACGCAAGATAGCAATGTTGGCTACGTTTAATACAGCTTACAAACCTGGAGAAATACATAACACATGGTTAACTAGTTCACTAGTAAAAAAAAATACCGGTTGCGCGGCTAGCTAGTTACCTTCAGCTAGCTAGTTCAGTCTGGCTCAGGCTAGCTAGTGTTCAGTATTCATGTTGTTGCACTCTCGAAGTTCCAAAATGTTGGGGGGAAAAAATATTTTACTGATGCATGCACTTTTCCTCCCCAACGAAGTCGCCAGTCAATGCTTACCGTCGTCATCCCGTCTTCGGTTTTCTGTCTTTTCGTTGCTCTGCCACCCTCGTTGTAGTAGCGACCTGCTGCGGCAGCCATGTTGTCTTCTTCTTCTATAATGTACTGGCAGTCCGTAAACAAACATTATAGGTGCATGACGCCACCTACTGCACTGGAGTGTGTTGTCACCGGGAGTACACTACACGATCAAGCCCCGATTTAGCTGTCCCAGACAAGTTTTTAAGATCGGAGACAAAATCACCATGTTGTTGCCTACTCGGGCGGGCGGCCATCATCGACGCTCCTTAAATGTGAGCGGGTCAGAGACGCAATCTGAGGGCTACGGATCTCGTCTTTGAGCAGTCCCAGATGTCCCGATAGTTTCAAACATGTTTGATTTTATCGGACAAAAATCTGCAATGCTCTTGTATGAGATGTGCAACGGCAAGTTTTGAAAACGGTGATCAGAAAAAGCCAATGAGAGCTTGCCAGTGCCGCGGTCTAAGTCACTGCATCTCAGTGCAAGAGGAATCACTACAGTCCCTGTTTCGAATCCAGGCTGTATCACATCCGGCCGTGATTGGGCGGCGCACAATTAACTCAGCGTCGTCCCGGTTTGGCCGGGGTAGGCCGTCATTGTAAATAAGAATTTGTTCTTAATTCTTAACTGACTTGCCTAGTTAAATAAAAAATACAATAACCAAAGTATCAAATCGTTACAGCTCTGAAGTGCACAAGCAATGTTATTAAATTAAAAATGTTGGCTAGAGCGTAAATGTCTGACTGAAAACATTAATGAGGCTGCTTTGATCCACGGCTCGTTGTAGCTACGTTAAATCTAATCACATCATTGTTTTAGCGAGACAACGTCCAATCGACAATCCTCACGACCAAGTGAAGAATCTTGTAATGTGTCATCCCCGTCTGTGCCACATCATTTAGTGTTGGCAAGACAACAACAAAACTACAGGAAATATGGTCGTTTAATGTGAGAGGCTCAGTGACGTTAGGATTTTGAGTCATGTAGTGTACACCCGGCTTAAATGTATTAAGAACCAAACATTAGAGAAACTAAACACTCCTATCTAATCGTGTACTACTTGTACTGCACTGACTCAGATGACTGATGATTGACTAAAGTAAATGGATAATAAAATGCTAGTTTGAACGGTATTGTTAGATTTCAGTGCAGCCTTTAAGGTTATTGATCATAATTTGTTATTGAAAAACTCACTTGTTATGACTTTACATAACCTGCCATCACGTGGTTGGAGAGTTGAGGGTTGAGGAGAAATTGACTTATTCTCTTCTAGTCTTTTTAACAAACATTTGTGTGTTGAAAATGCCTAACCACTTGTATAATCTATTTGCATACACTTCAAACAGACATACATACCCCACCAGACACACCACTATGGGTTTCTTCACTGTACCCAAACCAAAAGCAGATTTAATGCATCGCTCAGTTATGTATAGAGCCATGCATTGTGGAATGCTCTGCCACCAGGCAAAAAATATATATTGTATCACCTCTCCTCTTTCTAAAGATCAATTAACTGTATATAAGAATATGAAGTGTGTAAATAGTATTTTTGTTGTCTCATTGTCTTTCCGATATATAACTCTTATATTGTTGATTTTTTATGTTTACATACACTCAATTAGTATTTGGTAGTATTGCCTTTAAATTGCTTAACTTGGGTCAAACGTTTCAGGTAGCCTTCCACAAGCTTCCCACAATAAGTTCAGTGAATTTTTGCCCATTCTATTTTTGTTTCATCAGACTAGAGGACATTTCTCCAAAAAGTACAATCTTTGTCCCCATGTGCAGTTGCAAACCATAGTCTGGCGAATTTGATTTCCCCATGATGTCAAGCAAAGAGGCACTGAGTTTGAAGGTAGGCCTTGAAATACATCCACAGGTACACCTCCAATTGACTCAAATTATGTCAATTAGCCTATCAGAAGCTTCTAAAGCCATGCCGTCATTTTCTGGAATTTTCCAAGCTGTTTAATTAAAGGCACAGTCAACTTAGTGTATGTATATTTCTGACCCACTGGAATTGCGATACAGTGAATTATAAGTGAAATAATCTGTCTGTAAACAATTGTTGGAAAAATAGCTTGTGTCATGTCCTAACTGACTTGCCAAAACTATAGTTTGTTAACAAGAAATTTGTGGAGTGGTTGAAAAACGAGTTTTAATGACTCCAACCTAAGTGTATGTAAACTTCCGATGTTAACTGTCATTAAAGCTGGTTTTTCAACCACTCCACACATTTCTTGTTAACAAACTATAGTTTTGGCAAGTCGGTTAGGACATCTACTTTGTGCATGACAAGTAATTCTTCCAACAATTGTTTACAGACAGATTATTTTTACTTATAATTCACCGTGTCACAATTCCAGTGGGTCAGAAGTTAACATACACTAAGTTGACTGTGCCTTTAAACAGCTTGGAAAATTCCAGAAAATGATGTCATAGCTTTAGAAGCTTCTGATAGGCTAATTGACATAATTTGAGTCAATTGGATGTATTTCAAGGCCTACCTTCAAACTCAGTGCCTCTTTGCTTGACGTAATGGGAAAATCAAAAGAAATCAGCCAAGACCTCAGAAAAAAAATTGTAGACCTCCACAAGTCTGGTTCATCCTTGGGAGCAATTTCCAAACGCCTGAAGGTACCGCATTCATCTGTACAAACAATAGTACGCAAGTATAAACACCATGGGACCACGCAGCCGTCATACCGCTCAGGAAGGAGACACGTTCTGTCTCCTAGAGATGAACGTACTTTGGTGCGAAAAGTGCAAATCAATCACAGAACAACAGCAAAGGACCTTGTGAAGATGCTGGAGGAAACAGGTACAAAAGTATCTATATCCACAGTAAACCGAGTCCTATATCGCCATAACCTGAAAGGCCGCTCAGCAAGGAAGAAGCCACTGCTCCAAAACCGCCATAATAAAGCCAGTCTACGGTTTGTAACTGCACATGGGGACAAAGATCGTACTTTTTGGAGAAATGTCCTCCTGTCTGATGAAACAAAAATAGAACTGTTTGGCCATAATGACCATCCTCATGTTTGGAGGAAAAAGGGTGAGGCTTGCAAGCCGAAGAACACCATCCCAACCGTGAAGCACGAGGGGTGGCAGCATCATGTTGTGGGGGTGCTTTGCTGCAGGAGGGACTGGTGCACTTCACAAAATAGATGGCATCATGAGGCAGGAAAATTATGTGGATATATTGAAGCAACATCCCAAGACATCAGTCAGGAAGTTAAAGCTTGGTCGCAAATGGGTCTTCCAAATGGACAATGACCCCAAGCATACTTCCAAAGTTGTGGCAAAATGGCTTAAGGACAACAAAGTCAAGGTATTGGAGTGGCCATTACAAAGCCTATAGAAAATTTGTGGGCAGAACTGAAAAAGCGTGTGCGAGCAAGGAGGCCTACAAACCTGACTCAGTTACACCAGCTCTGTCAGGAGGAATGGGCCAAAATTCACCCAACTTATTGTGGGAAGCTTGTGGAAGGCACCCTGAAACGTTTGACCGAAATTAAACAATTTAAAGGCAATGCTACCAAATACTAATTGAGTGTATGTAAACTTCTGACCCACTGGGAATGTGATGAAAGAAATAAAAGCTGAAATAAATCAGTCTCTATTTTTATTCTGACATGTCACATTCTTAAACTAAATTGGTGATCTTAACTGACCTAAGACAGGGTATATTTACTAGGATTAAATGTCAGGAATTGTGAAAAACTAAGTTTAACTGTATTTGGCTAAGGTGTATGTAAACTTCCGACTTCAACTGTGTGTGTGTATATATATATATATGTGTGTGTATATGTACAGATCTTTGAACCATAAACACAAATATTTTAACGTAGAAACCCTACCCATAGGCTGTTCATACAAAACAACTGTTTATTATCAGCAACTTTCATCTTTGAGAAGAACATACAGCAAGACTTTGCCACTGATCATTTAAATCCCCAGTTAGTCTGTAGGGTTATCTTTCAACAGGCAATATACTGTAGCTTGTTGAATCAATTTGATCATGAGACATTCATTCCCCTCTTCCAAATTGCTCCATTGTCAGAATATAAGGAAGCCCCAATGCCCCTAAACACATTCGTAAACACATCGTTAATCATAATGTTGAACAGAATAGAACTGATAGCACTGCCTTGAGGAATACTATTTGTATTTGTATTCATTATGGATCCCTATTAGCTGCTGCCTTGGCAGCAGCTACTCTTTCTGGGGTCCAGAAAAAGTAAGGCAGTTATATTCAATTTTATAAACATTACAATACATTTTTACAGAATATTTCACAACACATTGTCAACTCCATAATCATCATATACACTGGGTCCCATTTGAACTCGAAGGGAACAATAAAAAAAAAAGGCCAAAACCCAGTTATATAACCTCACAGCAATACCCAATCTTTCCATCTTCATCAGTAGCCCTTCTCTCCACATAGTATTGTAGGCCTTTTCAATGTCAAAAAAGACAGTGGCCATTACATTTTTCATGACCTGAGTTTTTTTTTACACTTATTTGTTCACCATAACTAAAACATCAAAGGTAGGTTTACCATTACAGAATCCACTTTGACAATGACTCTATAAACCTCTGTGCTCCAGGAAATAGCACAATCTATTGACAATCATCTTTTCCATTAGTTTACATAAATTAGAGGTAAGTACTATCAGTCTATAACTGCCCGCACATGAAGGATTCTTCCCAGGTGTTACAAAAGGCAATATAACTACACATTTCTATCTTGAAGGTAGAACCCCTATCACTCCAGATCTTATTAAATAATCTCAGAAGAATATTTATGAGCTCATCGGGATGATGCTTAAACATTGCATAACATAATTTATCATAACCTGGGGCTGTACATCCAGAGCCTATTAGGGCTAATCACATCTCATGCAATGTAAAATCAGCATCCAACAACGAGTCAACAATATCCCTCTTGTACATTAGCAAATGCTTTCCCAACATGTCATATTTTTCTTTACCTGGTACAGCCAGATTATCACCATCAACCAAAACTGGAATTCGAGTGTTTTTGCTTCTTCCAGTCATTTTCTTAAACTTGGACCAAACATCTCTCAACTCAGTAATCCTGCCTATTGTAGAACAGAACTGTCTCCACGCATTTCTCTTGGCAGACTTAATGACCCTATGCACCAAAGCTCTCTTCCTTTGGAAATCAACTAGATTTTCAGGCATCAAAGTCATACTCTGTAGACCCTATTTCTTTCTCGAATAGCCAAAGTACATCTTCAGGCCACCAAGGAACTACCTTTCTTTTCTCACCCACCTCACTGGTATATGTAAGTTCGCTGCACTCAAAATCAGAGAAGTGACAGAGGCAGCACAAACATCAACAGACCTCTCTAAAGACAACTCTTCAACAGTTTAAACAATGTTCTCCAAACGTTTCCCAGTCTGCTTTAGGAAAGCCCCATCTTCTGAATCTGGAATAGTGACATCAAAGTTCATGGTACATAATCGGGAAATGATCACTCCCAATAGTAGAATCATCCAATACCTTCCATTCACACATGGCTGCAATAGCGTTAGAAGTCATTGTGAGGTCCAGGCAAGAAGTGACCTCTCTGACAACATCTATTCTTGTACCACCATCCATCGTTAAGACATACTAATGCTCTTTCTTCCATCATATCTTCAACAATCATACCATTCGCATCAGTATGTGGGCTTCCCTATAAAGTACTATGTGTATTAAAGTTACCACACCATATCTCTCTAGACCCCAAGCATCCTGCATCATCAAACATCGCTATACATAGTTTTTGAAGGATTGTAGAAATTGACCAGCTTAATATTATTAACTGTACTGTAGATGTCAACCATCACACATTCATATTCAGGTGGATCAGATATATTACGATTTGCAAGACCTTCTTTTATGAATGTAGCGCATCCACCACCCTGACCAGTTGTTCTGTCAGATCTGACTGAAACTCAATCAGCCTTCATTAAAGGAAGGAGTATTCATAACCATATATAATTGGTATTAGATATCCTACATTACAGTGAGTTCATAGGAGAATATGGCTTTAAATAGTCTTTAGTTTTTTTCAAGGCTTTTTACACTTTAGAGAACAACTTTTTATTTAGAACCTACTTTGGGTTCGGGGAGAATTTCTGTAAAGTGATAAGGATGATGTATAATGATACTAGCAGTTCGGTGGCTATGAGCAATGGAACATCCTCTATTTTCTCTATTGCTAGAGGAATTAAACAGGGTTGTCCAAGCTCCCCTCTTTAACTTATTTTAGCCACATATTTATTAGCCTTATTTCTTCTTTTCATTTAAACGGGATCCATATTTTTGGTAAAGATATAAATATCAGTCAATTTGCAGATGATACTGCCCTTTTCCTAAAGGATATTTGGGGGTATTGCCTTGGAGTGGGAAAATGTGTTTATTTTTTATTTTTATTGAACTGCAAAATTTTTATAAATCCTTGTAAAACTTAAAATGTCTAAAGTCATGAAGTCATGTCTCTGAATGTCTGTTGATATCAATGTAGCTAGCTAATGTCATATCACATAATATAATGAATACATCTGTTCTATTTACCAATTTATATGCAACCTGTGTGCTTGTTGTAGAATCCCCAGCTACCAGTACCAAAACGTTTTTCTTCACCAGTATAATACTATAAAAATCACAGATTTAAAATGCTAATCAATTTCTAAAAGTATATTGCTATAATTTACTGTTTTTTGTCTGGGCTAAAGCGGATGGGCAAAGGTTTCCCTGTTTGTTAAAAACTTTCTTTAAACAACAGATAATACATCATATATGCTCCCAGCCATCCAAGACATTCATGCCAGGTGGGGTCTGAGAAAGGCCTGAAAAACTCCAGCAACCTGAGGATTCCAGCCAACCGAGCCAAGGACTGTTCTCTCTGCTCCCGTCCGGCAGGCAGTACCGGAGCATCGGGTCACAGACCAACAGGCTCCGAAAGAGCTTCTTTCCCCAGGACATAAGACTGTTGAATAGCATACAACTGTTGAATAGCTAATTACCCCTGCCATCCCTCTCTCCCACAGACTATCCACACTGACTACCTGAAAGGACTTTGCCCATCCTCAGGTCTCTACCATTCAGCCACACCCACCTGCACTGACATTTCACATTCATGCATACACACATACACATGCACCCATGCTCACACATTACATTTACATGTACACACTCACTACTGACCACAGATGATCAGTTATATTGACCAGATACTCTAGTAGCCGATCTAACAATGAAAATAAATGTCTTCAAAAAGTCGGGAGGGTCATGGCTAGAAGGGATCCAGCTTTTGTCAGATTAACATCAGATTTGCATTTCGTAGCATGTTAGGAGAATTTATGCAGCAGGTTAGGAGAATTAATGTAGTAGGTTCCCTTCTAGCAATGATCAGTCGGGAGGAGGCAAGATCAGGTGGGACACTTCTAGGCAAGGTACACGTGTGAACAGGCACAACAGACACAACAGTTATATGTAGTAGAGCTCCACCCCATAGGGAGGCTTTGCTCATATTGGTTTACTCTGCTGCTGAGGCAGCATCACCTGAGAAAATTAATTATGCACGCACCTTCAGCCTATGAAAGTACAAGTGCCCCTATACTGTATATTGGGTCTACTTTCCTCAGTCTCCCATTATTTCCAGCGTGACTTGGAAGAAGCTGAAGAGCCTGATAGAAGATAGAAGTTAACAAAACCGTAGTAGGATACCAAGTCATCCTACGTCGTCATGAGCACGCCGGGAGTTCGATGGACACTCATAACTCTGGTTTGCGCACCCTTTTTTTGCTAATCAGAGTAAACCGTGTGTGTGAAAATAAGGGTTCCGACCCACGTATAGGACCACAGCCTGAACCTGGCTCTGTGCTATCAGGACACGCCATTACTGGCATTACGCACGTGACCATCGTAACGGCTCCCCCGGCTTCCACAGAGCCAGGCTGTTTCTTCTCCCTTTTACAAGGGGCCCACCTTGGGCTGTGCCACCATGTTACGACTAGTGGCCAGTGGTGGACATGGGCATTGAGGAATACAGACAATAAATGCTCCCCAGCTGCGCGCTCTCCCGTTCTCAGAGCATTATTGGGAGTGGCGTCAAAGCTGCACCCTCTCCATTTGGCTAAATTAAACGTTGAGACTAGGTTACGCTCTCCAATTTCGCCGGTCTCCCCCTCCTTACACAGGAGTGATGAAGACGGTGATGTCATCACCAGAAGAAGTAGCAGCTCTGAAGTCAGAGGTTGCGACTTTGAGCGCTGTCACACGCAGTTCATGCGGGATATAATTTACCTTGAAACTGGTTTCCTAACAGCGACAAGCCCCCCCCCCCAAAAAAAGTTCAAAATGGAAGATGAAATCGCCGCACCGGTTGTTGACAACGGATCCGGTATGTGCAAAGCCGGATTTGCCGGAGACGGCGCGCCTCGTGCTGTCTTCCCCTCCATCGTCGGTGGTCCCAGGCATCAGGTAGGGATTGTTGAGATGGGCCAGAAAGACAGCTATGTGGAAGACGAGGCTCAGCGCAAGAGAGGTATCCTGACTCTGAAGAACCCCATTGAGCATGGCATCGTCACCAACTGGGACGACATGGAGAAGATCTGGCATCACACCTTCTACAACGAGCTGAGAGTGGCTCCAGAGGAGCACCCCGTCCTGCTCAATGAGGCCCCCCTCAACCACAAAGCCAACAGGGAGAAGATGACCCAGATCATGTTTGAGACCTTCAACACCCCTGCCATGTTCGTGGCCATCCAGGCTGTGCTGTCCCTGTACGCCTCTGGCCATACCACTGGCATCGTCATGGACTCTGGTGATGGTGTGACCCACACAGTACCCATCTACGAGGGCTACACTCTGCCCCACGCCATCCTGCATCTGGACCTGGCTGGCCATGACCTCACAGACTACCTCATGAAGATACTGACGGAGCGCGGCTACAGCTTCACCACCACAGCCGAGAGGGAAATCGTGCGTGACATCGAGGAGAAGCTGTGCTACATGGCGCTGGACTTTGAGCAGGAGATGGGCACCGCTGCCTCTTCCTCCTCTCTGGAGAATAGCTACGAGCTGTCTGACGGACAGGTTATCACCATCGGCAACGAGAGGTTCCGCTGCCCATTGGCCCTCTTCCAGCCCTCCTTCCTCGGTATGGAGTCTTGCGGTATGCACGAAACCACCTACAACTCATGATGAAGTGTGACGTTGACATCCGTAAGGACCTGTACGCCAACACTGTGCTGTCTGGAGGAACCACCATGTACCCCGGCATCGCTGACAGGATGCAGAAGGAGATCACCTCTCTGGCCCCCTCCACCATCACCCCTGCAGAGCGTAAGTACTCCGTCTGGATCGGAGGCTCCATCATGGCTTCTCTCTCCACCTTTCAGCAGATGTGGATCAGCAAGCAAGAGTACGATGAGTCCGGTCCCTCCATCGTCCACCGCAAATGCTTCTAAACAGACTGTTCCCATCCCATACGACCAACCCAGCCACCCGACTACCACTTCAGCTCTGCTACCAGACACACACACCCGGAGGGAGAGGGGGGCCGCAGAGGGACCCCAACCCAGCTTCTCAGTCTCATTGGCATGGCTTCTGTTATTTTGGCGCTTTGACTCAGGATCTTGGGGGGAAAAATGGAACGGTGAAACAACGGTGAAAAGGTTTTAGAGTACATTTAAGGACCCTGAGATTCAGGGTCCTTAAATGCAGCTGAGGACTTTAAAACAACACGTGTACATTATTTTTGAGTCATTCCAATTGTTTGTTAAACTGGCTGCCCGCTCCGGCCCTCTGCCACAGCGTTCTTTAACATGGGATAGTATGGCTTGTATGTTAATTATGTCACAATGTCTGTTTTTTTGTACTTGCAGGCTTAAAGTCTTGGTCCTGTAAAAAATATATATATATATGCAAATTAACCCGAGCGTGAGAAACAAGGGGTTTTACTTGCCCTATTTCCTGGTTCCAAGAAAGACAGGGGGCATGAGGCCTATCTTGGACCTGCGCACCCTGAACCAGAGCGTGGCCAAATGGCCTTTCCGCATGCTCACAACAAAATGTCTGACAGAATTGATCCACCTTAACAACTTTTGCATGAGTATAGACCTGAAGGATGCATACTCTCAAGTGCCAGTAATACGGCGTTTCTCCACGTCGCCTTCCAGGGAATAGCACATGAATACATGAGAGTGCGGTTCAGCTACTCTCTGGCCCCACTGACCAAGTACCCCTGACTGCAGTGTGCAATTCGGGGCAGGGCTCAATGTGGTTTGACTCCGCCCACGTTTGACCCCACCCACCGTTTATTTGTCCATCTGAGGTTTGACAGTCACCCACTGAATACAAACACACCTTTGCACAAGGCACACATTGAATAAAGATCGTAAGAAATATTATATGAAGTGGCACTATCAGATGTGTTGTAACACTTTTTGCTTCATGCTGTATTTGAGACAAGCTACTGATATTGCTGCAGTGAACAACAGACTTGTTATCCATGTCATGTACTGTTACAATTGTGTTGATAAATGTTATAACTTTGTAATTATATTATATCGCCAAGTAATTTAGAGTCCTGGTTAATTTGAATGGCCTGTTGGTTCTCGCCCCGTCAGTGGACCTGGCAATCACATACGATGAGACTGGTGATGCATCTCATGCATCTAGGTTTCGCAGTGAATTGGAAAAAGAGTGTGCCATGGCCAACTCAGTGGATTGTCTACTTGGGGCTCCAGCTAGATACCGCGGCAATGCCTTTCTTGCAAGCTCTAGACCCAACAATGCAGTAATCAATAACAATGTCATAATAAAAATAACATAAGGTAGAACAAAAACACACAAGAAATAAAAATAAGGACACGAGAAAGTAAGTAAGCATACTATATACAGGTTCAGTCAGTTCCAGTAGCATATTTACAATGTTCAGGGATACTGGAGTGATAGAGGTAGAGATGTATAGGGTTTAGGTGACGAGGCATCAGGATATATGATAAACAGAGTAGCAGCAGCATATATGATGATTGTATGTGAGTGTGTGTGTGTGTGTGTGTGTGTGTGTGTGTGTGTGTGTGTGTGTGTGTGTGTGTGTGTGTGTGTGTGTGTGTGTGTGTGTGTGTGTGTGTGTGTGTGTGTGTGTGTGTGTGTGTGTGTGTGTGTGTAGAGTCAGTATAAATGTATGAGCATATTATGGGTGTGTGAGCAAATGATGGAGTGAGTGTTTGTGTGTGTGTTGAGGTGTCACATGCTGACCACACGAACATGCTGACCACACTAAATACAGTAAATTGACACATACATGTTATTCAATTATTGCATCCAAACTGCATGCGCACGTCAACGAGCGTCTGCATAGCCAGGCTCAAAAATATAACTTTTTTTAGGCTTGACACGCTGTAAGTCCCGCCTCTCCTATCTCCTCATTGGCTTTTCGGAGCATATACCCACGTGGGTGATTGAACGATGAACTGAAGTCCATACTCCAGTTCAGTTGGTGGTGGTAATGCAACTTAAAGTTGGTTGCCAACTGCCATATAAAGTCTAGAGAAGAAGAAGAAGACGAAGAAGAAGAAGAAGACTGAAGGAGAAGAGATTACTAGAAACTAAGTAGCTTTACTCTTTATCTATGGATTAGGGCTCCTGAGTGGCGCATCGGTCTAAGGCACTGCATGTCAGTGCTAGAGGTGTCACTACAGACCCTGGTTCAATTCCCGACTGTATCACAACTGGCCGTGATTGGAAGTCCCATAGGACAGCGAACAATTGGCCCAGCATCGTTAGGGTTTGACCGGGGTAGGCCATCATTGTAAATAAGAATTTGTTCTTAACTGACTTGCCTAGTTAAATAAAGGTGAAGATCAGACCCTTTTTTTAAATTTTCACCTAAATCTAACTGCCTGTAGCTTAGGACCTGAAGCAAGGATATGCATATTCTTGATACCATTTGAAAGGAAACACTTTGAAGTTTGTGGAAATGTGAAATTATGTAAAAGAATATAACACATTAGATCTGGTAAAAGATAATACAAAGAAAAAACATGCATTTTTTTGTATCATCATCTTTGAAATGCAAGAGAAAGGCCATAATGTACTATTCCAGTCCAGGCGCAATTTAGATTTTGGCCACAAGATGGCAGCAGTGTATGTGCAAAGTTTTAGACTGATCCAATGAACCATTGCACATCTGTTCAAAATGTTGTATCAAGACTGTCCAAAAGTACCTCATTGGTTTATTAATACATTTTCAAGTTCATAATTGTGCACTCTCCTCAAACAATAGCATGGTATTATTTTACTGTAATAGCTACTGTAAATTGGACAGTGCAGTTAGATTAACAGGAATTTAAATAAAAATGAATTGTCAGAGTAGAGGAGCTTGTACATTTCAGGTAAAATAACAACCCCATGTTTATATCCCAGGACAAATTAGGTAGCAACAGCAAGCTAGCTAGATAAATGGCCATGAATGTTTCAAGCATTTCGACCTGTCCCCAAATAATATAGGTGGTTCAGAGCTGCGTGCATCTGGTGTGGATGGACAAAATCAACATGCAGGCACGTGCCAGGTCTAGTCAGCATCCGAGCGTTGCCGCTTGGAACGTCTCGACCCGTTCCATTGCAGCCCCGGAGACTTGGATGGGGCATGTTTGTCCCCCGTTTCCTGTATTCCACGATATTCTCCTTGGTCTTAATGACGTTGGGGGAGAGGTTGTTGTTCTGGCACCACATTCCCAGGTCACTGACCTCCCTGTAGGCTGTCTCATCGTCGCTGGTGATCAGGCCTACCACCGTTGTGTCGTCAGCAAACTCGATGATGGTGTTGGAGTTGTGCATGGCCACGCAGTCGTGGAGTACAGGAGGACAGGAGGGGACTAAGCACACACCCCTGTGAAGCCCCCATGTTGAGGGTTAGCGTGGCAGAGGTGATATTGCCTACACTCACCACCTGGGGTCGGCCCGTCAGGAAGTCCAGGATCCAGTTGCAGAGGGCAGTGTTCAGTCCCAGGGTCCTAAGCTTGGTGATGAGCCTTGGGGGCACTATGGTGTTAAACACTGAGCTGTAGTCAATGAACAGCATTCTCACATAGGTGTTCCTTTTGTCTAGGTGGGAAAGGGCAGTGTGGAGTGCGATTGAGATTGCGTCATCTGTGGATCTGTTGGGGCGGTATGCGAATTGGAGTGGGTCTAGGGTTTTCGGGATGATGGTGTTGATTTGGGCCATGACCTGCCAATCAAAGCACTTCATCGACGTGAGTGCTACGGGTAGTAATTTAGGCAGGTTACCTTCGCTTTCTTGGGCACAGGGACTATGGTGGTCTGCTTGAAACATGTAGGTATTACAGACTCAGTCAGGGACATGTTGAAAATGTCAGTGAAGACACTTGACAGTTGGTCAGTGCATGCTCGGAGTACACGTCCTGGTAATCCGTCTGGCCCTGCGGCCTTGTGAATGTTGACCTGTTTAAACGTCTTATTCACATCGGCTACGGAGAGCGTGATCACACAGTTGTCCGGAACAGCTGATGCTCTCATCCATGTTTCCATGTTACTTGCCTCGAAGCAAGCATAGAAGTAATTTAGTTCGTCTAGTATGCTCGTGTCACTGGGCAGCTCGCGGCTGTGCTTCCCTTTGTAGTCTGTAATAGTTTACAAACCCTGCCACATCCGACGAGCGTCAGAGCCAGTGTAGTATGATTCAATCTTAGTCCTGTATTGATGCTTTGCCTGTTTGATGGTTCGTCGGAGGGCATAGGAGGATTTCATATAAGCTTCTGGGTTAGAGTCCCGCTCCTTGAAAGTGGCAGCTCTACCCTTTAGCTCAGTGTGGATGTCATCTGTAATCCATGGCTTCTGGTTGGGGTATGTATGTACGGTCACTGTGGGGACAACGTCATCGATGCACTTATTTTTACCCCTTTTTCTCCCTAATTTTGTGGTATCCAATTGGTAATTACAGTCTTGTCGCTGCAACTCCCGTACGGACTCGGGAGAGGCGAAGGTCGAGAGCCATGTGTCCTCCGAAAAACAACCAAACCAAGCTGTACTACTTCTTGACACAATGCCCACTTAACCCGGAAGCCAGCAGCACCAATGTGTCGGAGGAAACATCGTACATCTGGCTACCGTGTCAGCGTGCACTGCGTCTGGCCGGCCACAGGAGTCGCTAGTGCGCGATAGGACAAGGACATCCCTGCCAGTCAAACCCTCCCCTAACCCGGACGACGCTGGGCCAATAATGCGCCTCCCCATGGGTTTCCCAGTCGCGGCCGGCTGCGACAAAGCTGGCACTCTAACCCAGAATCTCTAGTGGCACAGCTAGCACTGTGATACAGTGCCTTAGACCTCTGCGCCACACGGGAGGCCGTCATCGATGCATTTATTGATGAAGCCAGTGACTGATGTGTCTCCTCAATGCCATCGGAAGAATCTCGGGAACGTATTCCAGTCTGTGCTAGCAAAACAGTCCTGTAGCTTAGCATCTGCTTCATCTGACCACTTTCTTATTGACCGAGTCCCTGGTGCTTCCTGCTTTAGTTTTTGCTTGTAAGCAGGGATCAGGAGGATAGGATTATGGTCAGATTTGCCAAATGGAAGGCGAGGGAGAGCTTTGTACGCATCTCTGTGTGTGGAGTAAATGTTGGCTGGAGTTTTTTTCCCTCTGATTGCACATTTAACATGCTGGTAGAAATGAGGTAAAACGTATTTAAGTTTCCCTGCATTAAAGTCCCCGGCCACTAGGAGTGCCGCCTCTGGATGAGCGTTTTCCTGTTTGCTTATGGCCGTATACAGCTCATTGAGTGCGGTCTTAGTGCCAGCATCGGTTTGTGGTGGTAAATAGACAGCTACGAAGAATATAGATGAAAACTCTCTTGGTAAATAGTGTGGTCTACAGCTTATCATGAGATACTCTACCTCAAGCGAGCAGAACATTGAGACTTCCTTAGATTTCATGCACCAGCTGTTGTTTAGAAAAATACATGACCCCACCCTTTGTCTTACCAGAGGCTGCTGTTTTATTCTGTAGAAAAAGCTTAAAACCTGCCAGCTGTATGTTATTCATGTCGTCGTTTAGCCACAACTCGGTGAAACATAAGATATTACAGTTTTTAATGTCCCGCTGGTAGGATATACGTGATCGTAGTTCGTCTATTTTATTTTCCATTGATTGTACATTGGCTAATAGGACCGATGGTAAAGGGAGATTACCCGCTCGCCTTCGGATCCTTACCAGGCACCCAGACCTTTGTCCCCGATATCTCTGTCTCTTTCTCCTGTGAATGACAGGGATGAGGGCCCTGTCTGACTCGTTAAAGAAAAATTATTCCTCCAGTACGGGGTGAGTAATCGCTGTCCTGATATCTAGAAGCTCTTTTCGGTCATAAGACAGGGTAGCAGAAACATTATGTACAAAATAAGTTACAAATAACGCGAAAAAACACACAATTGGTTACGGGATCATAAAACGTCAGCCATCTCCTCCAGCGCCATTATCTGAGTCAGCTAATGTTTTTCTATTCAGGTTTTTTAGCCCATAGATATTGTTGTAATTTTTGTAGTCACTCAAATATCATACGAATACACATTAGAACTTGTGCTTGTGCCCATAGAAATAGACGTGGCGCGTGTGTGATGGGGGTGGGGATGTTCCCGAATGTTGGAAGGGGGGCCCCCCCGAGTGAAAAAGTTTGGAAAAACCCTGCTCTATGACAAATAACGATAGTTACTGGGAATTGTAACTCCAGTTATAGGAGTAGAGCGGAGCCCCATAAGGCTTTGAGCCCTGCCTGACCTCAGGAGTCTCGCTGAAAATTATTTTGGGTAAACTGATTGAGGGAAGTAGCCTGAATATATAGGGGCAACTGTACTCTCATAAGCTGAAGGTGCGTGCATAATACATTTTCTCAGGCGATGCTGCCTAGGGCTCCACTCTACTCATATAACTGGAGTTACAATTCCCAGTAACTATCGTTTCCACTAGTTACCACGACCGCAAAGTCAAAACTGTCTATATCGTAAACCAGGGGCACAACTTTCACTGGGGATGGGGAACATGTCCCCCCCACACACTCTGAAATTGCATTTTAACCCCCTCCCCAGTTTTAGCATTGGAATGTGATACAAAACATCAATGGTGTGCTTTAGGACCATGCGGATGCCTACGAGCGGTCGGGTGTTTATCCGACTGGATTTAGGACCACACGGACACCACAGAGAGGGCTGACAGGCAGTGTTGCCAAGCGAGTATTCAGACCCCTCTAGTGACTCATTTTCAAAAAATCAACTAGCGACAAATCTAGCAACTTTTTCTGCTGTTATTATAGACTTTTGGAGACTCTGACGCAGTCCTTGTGCAGCAGTCCCTCCCAGCTGCAGTCAGAGCAGGAGATGTTCACCCCTCCTCGTCCAGACTGCAAATGAATCGCGCATGCGGGAAGCCACCGCTGGTTGATCCCGCCTTATATTCAGGGCGGGATGTAAATAGTTCTTTGTCTAAAATAAATCACTGCACAAAAATAAATCACTGCATTTGACTCACACAGCCTCAGTCACTTTGTCCACCGTGTGTGTGCCTCTCTGTGACATAAGCTAAACATCTAGCTGGCTAGCTCATCATGTCTCAGTCTAAACTGTACACTCAAAAATACAGAAAGGAGTGGGAATCAAACCCTGAATTCAAAGCCTGGTTGAAGCCGTTTATTGGAGATGATACACCGGCATACTGCCTGTATTGTAAGGCTGATTTCTACGCCAAACACATGACAACTCAAAAAGATACTCAAAAGGCAAAGCCTTATAACAGTTCCACCCAAAACAAGCTGCCATTTATGGTTAAAAAAAATTACAAAAAAGGCTGAGGCCACCATGGCATTAGCTATCGCTGAACACTGTTCCATGCTGGCATGTGATCACATTGGAGAAGCATGTAGAGCTGCTTTCTCAGACTCCACTGCTGCTACCCACTTCAAAATGCACAGGACAAAGTGCACATAAATAATTAATGGTGTTTCTGAAAAAGTTGGTCGCAGATGTTGGTGACCAGCGTTTCAGCCTCCTCTTCGATGAGTCCATGGATGTAAGTGTTTCTAAGTACCTGGGGGTTGTGATAAGGTACTTTAGTGACACCAAGCAGACAATTGTATCAACATTTCTGGGGCTTGTTGAGTTGGAGGGAGGAGATGCCAAATCTATAGCCCGTGCTGTTGTGGCTTTCCTCGAGAAGTGTTGTCTTAAAAAAGAGAAACTCCTGGGGATAGGGACTGACAATTCCTCTGTTATGACGGGGATTAGCAATGGGGTCCATAAAGTGCTGAAGGAGGAGTATGGCCTCAAATATCTGGTTCTTATTTGCTGTGTGTGCCACTCTCTGCAGCTTGCTGTAAGTCATGCTTCCAATGACACCATCCCCGTAGTGTACAAGAGACTTACAACTGGTTTTCAGTGTCTCCAAAGTACAGGTAGGCCTACAAGGCCATATATGAGACCATCAACTGTGTGAAGAAACCAGGTGTGTGCCACACGTTGGCTCTCCATTGAACCTGCGGTTTCACGCATTTTGGACCAGCTTAGGCTGCATTTCGCAGTCACCAAGTCCAGTGAACACTGCTACATGGCTGAGGTTTTATACTCCATGTACAGTGATCCTCAAAACATGTATCTGACTGTTTTGAAGTCATTGCTGGGTGAGGTACAGTTGGCCATAAAGGCTTTTGAGGGAGAGCAAGTAGATCCTCTTAAGCCATTTGACAGCTTGGTTAGCCTGATCAAGTCTGTGAGCAGCAGGGTGCTGAATCCACTGGCAAATGTTGATGTACTCAAAGGGCCAATAGATGGATACATCAGTCCTAAACCGTACCTTGGTGACCTTTTTGAGTCAAAGGCAGCTGAGCTCCACCTTGCGCCTGAGGAAAACAATGTCCGAAAGCGGTGTGTAGCCTTCACCATCTCCCTCACTAATTAGTTGAGGGTGAGACTGCCGGACATCGAAGCATTGCAGTACATGTCAGTTTTCAATGTGGAGGAAACTCCAAAGCACAATAAGAACCCTGGAGAAATAGAAAAAATAGCCAAGCTCCTTCGCTACTCCCCTGCAGAGATGTGGTAAAAAGCAAACTTAGAAATCAGATGTCCTTGCAGAACCTTAACTCCATCCTGTACATTCGATATGGACTGAAGCTGTCTGGTGAGGTTGGCTATGAGCACCAGCTGCCTGATAATGTTTTGCAGCTTTTTGGCACATCAGCTGCTTACTCATTTAAGTCAGCTCCCTCAGTTGCTGAACCTGCCATAGAGAGCCTTGACCAAAATGATGATGACCCACTCTTTCTGTGAGCCAGCACAGCCTGTGTGTGTGTGGAGGGGGGTCTGGGGAAAAAAAAAACAATTAACCTGAATTAGGGCCAGACTAGTTACCATAATTTTCTCACATTGCCATTGACAGTTTTTTTCAATTGTCTCTTTTTGGTCCATTTAGATTGTTAATGTAGATTGTATACAACAAAAAAAGTTGCACATGGCCAATTATGCAAAATCGGCGATGACGTAATTTAGCGACTTCTAGGACAGCCAATAGCTACTTTCCTTACTGAGGAGTTGGCAACAGGAGAAATACTCATTAACAGGGATGTTAACAAAATGTGCACAACATTTGAGTTCAGCTTTTGGTCAATGAAACATGTCTGGGATATTTTATTTCAGCTCATGAAACATGGGACCAACACTTTACATGTTGCATTTATAATTTAGTTCAGTATAGTTTGCATCCCAAACGGTACTGACACTACAGCCCAGAAGTACTGACCTCAGACTTGTGTCTCCTGGTCTGATAATCAGCCCTGTAGCTGCCATTTTCCACCACAAATGCGGAAGGCCTATGCAGTGGCTTGAGACGCAGCCCATACAAAAACGACCTCTAGCTTAAACAGACAGATTTTTAAATGGGGATTTTATTACGTTAAATAAAATGGACACCAGTGAGTCAATTGACTTAGACTAAATCCACATCAGACAATCATAAATCAGATCACTAGTGTAAAGATTCATTTTATTAAAAAGATACTGCCATTTACATTGAAAATGAAATAAAACCCTAAATCAGTCTGCTTTTAGTACAGCTATGAGTACACTTCAATGCACTCGACTGGAGCTGATATATTGGCAATATATCAGATTTTTTTGGTTGCCATTAACACTGGCCAAAGGCTAACAAATTCAAAATGCACAGAAAGCTAAAAACATCTCACCACTGTAAAAAGAGCCATTGAAATGTACAGTTTGGGAATTTGTTGTACATACAGATGAAATAATAATGCCAAAGCCAGAGGATGAACACCAAGGGATAAATAAACTAAATGACAGGAGAAAGAATTCAAAATACACAGACAAAGGGGTAAAATGGCTTCAAGCCCTGAGGCAAATGGGGATAGGGGAACAGCAGGGCATGGAGCGGTTTTGCCCCCATGGTCAGTCAGCATCAGGTATGGGGCTTTTCCTCTGGCTGGGAGACCTGGATCGGCTGAAACAAGGCAGGAAGACAATTAGCATTTTCAGTGGAGCACGACCTTTAAAACAAAGCATGGCATAGCTATTTCATCAGCTGAGTGCACCAGGCACTACTCCTAATTCAAATAATCGGTTTAGATACTGGGGACAAAAAAAATAACCTTGTAAATTGTACAAGCATCTGGTAATCCCCATAACTAAAATAGCTAGTAATCTGGGATACGACCTGGAGAAAGACATCTGTGGTGCAAAAGAGGGAAAACTAGTGTATAGACAGAGGCAACCCATTTCGACTGAGTTGAATTTAAGTGCCCCCAGTACCAAATGCATGAATAAAAGTCTTACTTCAGTGCCACATGAAAAGAAAACGTGTAGGGCAGCATTTCCCAAATTCAGTCCTTGGGTCCCCAAAGGGTGCACATTTTGTTTTTTGCCCTAACATTACACATCTGATGCAAATTATCAAAGCTTAGATCATTATTTTAAATCAGCTGTGTAGTGATTGGGCAAAAAACAAAAACTTGCAACACCTTGGTCCCAAAGACCGAGATTGGGAAACCCTGGTGTAGGGGTATGAGGAGATTCTCAAGTTTAATACCTCTTCTTCTTGATGGTGGCTGAGCGAGACCTGGAGCGAGATCTGGAGACGCTCCGTGCTCTGGGGCGGGACACTGACCGGGAATGGGAGCGAGAACGGGAGCGACTGCAGAAGAAACAGCATTGGCGTCAGTGGGCAATGAGGGGCCTCTAAATCCTCAATGCAATACTGGTTGTAGGTCTGCACAATATGGCCTGTACCAAATATTGCGATTTTACTTGCGATTATAGATCAAAACAGGTACTGTTGGAATCACATTAATAGAATTATCATTCTAATTTTAAAAGGTTGGAATGTAGTTTAGTTTGGCATAACAAATGAAGGGAGGAAATGGTTGTGACAGTAGGAACCAAAGTGTTGGTCACTGTTTTCCATGGGACCCTAATTAGATAAATGTACATTCAGACAGATTTTAGAATATTATTCACCCTTAACTCAGATTAAGAACAATGCTGATATACTCCACCACTGGTACCGGCTTGTATTAGAGCAAAGGTTTCCTAGCAAGATTCGCCCTCTCTCAGTGGATTTCGCTAGCCACCTGGGTGCTAGCGATTAGCATTAGGGGCATTTCTTTTGGCACATTTGGAGCTTGCTAAGACCACATAACTAGAGTTTTGCAGAGAGCAAGTGACAAACGAGTATAATAGAACACTTGAATTTATATTAAGTGGAAAGCTGCATCGATTTTGTTTGGGAAAATCTGTTGACTGCATGCGTTTTGGTCAATGCATGCTGAGTGAATCTCGAGCACGAGATTGAGTGACCGGGAGGGGCGGGGTATGTGGGAAACGGCCAGAAGAGGAGAGAACTCCCAACTCTAGCAAAAAAATTAAAAGTAAAATAAATAAAAAACACATGTTAGATGGCCTAAACTCAAACACGAGCGTGTGCGATTTTAGAATGCATGGTTTTGAATTATAATGATGCCTAGCAGGCTGTATGCTTTGACGCGTCGCTCAACTAGAACGGGTCTCTATTTTCAATTTTTATCGCTAGCGCCGAAGCCACAAAACAATAATAATATTACCATACATTTTTTAGAGCTCATTTGAATTGGAAGATAGTTGAGGCCTTACCGTACATGCTAAGCTAGACCTATTCATCAATTTATGGAAACGATTGCCATCTGTAAATATTGGAGATAATATCCTGCTAGCATAGTCACCACTCCGCCAGTCCTTTCCACCAAGCTCGCTCAGCTTGCTTCACCTGCTTCTGGTGAGTTTTTCCACTTCCGTGTCATTTAAAAATATTGCAGCCTCTTGCAATATGGATAATGCACGTCAATATCGCAATTTCGAGTCAAATTTGATTAAATCGTTCAGCCATAACTGGTTGGTTCTTTTTTGTACTAACACCCATTCCACTTCAAGCACTAGCTAGGTTTCCATAAATGTGGCAGATTTTCAAGCCAATATTTTTATATTGGCATTTTACCAGCAGCGGTGTGTTAACATCAAACCAACTTCTTGCGAATAAAAGGCTGTGCGTAATGAAGTGCGCACAAAAAGCACAACTTTTATTTACCGAATAAAAAGCAAATGCTATGCATTTCCATCCCATTTTTAACTTGGTTTTGGCACAAAGTCTGTTTTAAACAGCAAATGTGCCCACTCTGGTATTTGCATGCGCTCTAGCCAACAGCTAGCAGATACAGTGCAGAGGGTAGGCTACATGAGATTATGGATAAGAGCAAGAATCTATATTTGTCAATTGGCAGCCAAACACCAATGATCCTCCATCTATTGCAAATGAGCATCAAGCTCATCACAGTGCACTTTTATCACACTGAAGTTCATCAATTTATTTAATCTGTAGCCTAATAAACGGCATGCTTTTTAAAGTCATAGTGGGACGACCACACTGCATAGCATCGCGTGACCACAAAATGTAACTCAACAAGATGGTTATTCTATCAACAATTGCACAATAAATAGTTTACAATTCGTCGTAGAATCTAATCACCTACAAAATAAACTATCCACACTTGTCTAGCATATTTGGTTTTATCAACATTTTAAAACAATTTGACATTTCCACCAGGTCTGTCTTCAGTCTGACAGGTACTTGCTCAAATAGCTTGGAAACCTGGTTACTGCCATTTTAGGAAATACTGTCTCATTTCCAGTCAGATTGTAGATTTGGTTTACTTTAACCTGTGCAAAAGTTCTACGGAGGAAACACCGTAGAACTGGCGACCTTGTCAACGTGCCTGGCCCACCACAGGAGTCGCTAGAGTGCGATGTGACAAGGACATCCCGGCCGGCCAAACCCTCCCCTAACCCAGACAATGCTGGGCCAATTGTGCGCCACCTCATGGGTCTCCTGGTCGCAATAAAGCCAGAGATCGAACCCGGATCTGTAGTGACATCTCAGGGCACTGCCTTAGACCGATGCGCCACTCAGGAGATCACACATTTTCGATCAATCATTACTTTCAGTTGCATCATCTGTCGCAGTAAGAACTGGATGACAGGCCTACCATGTTTAAAGACAACTTCATGACAGACTATCATTTACCTTACTGATCTGCGCACTGGAGTCCTGGACCGACGGACGGGGGTCCTGGATCTGCGCACTGGACTTCTGGACTTGGAACGTGCTGGGGACCCAGATCTACCGTGCAAAGACAATACCCTCTGTGTCATGTCATCTATTCAAAGCAGCTCTAGCCACTATATGCAAACTAAGGGCTGGGATGGTAGCTACAAATTACACAAGTCAACAAACAAAGTGCAATAAATAAACAGTCAGAAAATATTGTATAATCACCAATATCTGCAGTAGATTAAATCTTACCTGCTTCTGCGCTTTGAGTATGATGGGGATCTATTACGCCTGTTAGAGGGAGATAAGGGAACTCATGAAGCTGATAAAAGCAATTAAGAGAACTCTTAGGCTGCATTTACACTGGCAGCCCAGTTCTAATCTTATGCCAAATTACTGGCAAAAGAGCTGATCAGTCAAAGACCAATTGGCAAAAATATCAGAATTGGGCTGCCTGTGTAAAAACAGCCTTACAATAGACACAGGTCCAAGGTCAGCTAGAATAATAAATAATCAAATAAAAACACATTTCATAGGATACTCCAAGTCAACTTGCAGGGGTCCTTTTGTGAAACAGAATCACTCACCGGTCACGGTCGTTGCTTCGGCTGCGTGAGCGGTAACGCCTTCCCCTGGACCTTGAGCGAGACCGTGAGCGGGACCTGAGAGAAGGATCACTGATCAACATACAGTATACGTACGGCGGCTACACAATTTACATTATCTTGGAGCCAACATGTTGAATGTCATTCAACGAAAGTGACATTCCAATTAACGGTGAAAGAAACATTCTGGAGTAGGCAGCCTCTACACTGTACCTGCTGCGGCGACGGCCTCCTCCCCTCTTGCTAAAGCGAGAGCAGTCATATGCATAATGGCCACTCTCGCCACATTGGTAGCATCGGTCGTTGGGGTCGAAGTGCCGACGGCTGGGGCGGCCGTAGCGTGACTTGCGAGACATGCCAGTTGACAACTCCACTCTTATGCGAGAACCACAGAGCACTCTGAAAAAGGACAGTGGATTAAGAATAGATGGCATATATAGCCTGCTAGCAAGTGTCAGATATGCAAAAATCTTAAAATATTTAATATTGAAGACAAAGTGATAGATTGAGCCCTATGAATCCACAGAATAATGGGGTGCTGTATGCAATCTCACTTGTACTCACTTGCCATCCATGCCCTTTGTCGCATCCTCAGCATCTCTGGGATCTTCGTACTCAACGAAGGCAAAGCCAGGCGGGTTCCTGGCCACCCAGACGCTACGCAGAGGTCCATAGTAGCTGAACGCCCGCTCCAACTCCCCCTTAGCAGCCCCGTTGCCTAGGTCACCCACATAGACCTTGCAGTCAGTGTTGCGCGAGGAGCCACGTGATGACGAGTGGGACATCTTCAAATCTGAAACCAGATATGAAGGAGTGACATTGAGACCTTGTGTAACACCTACAGACCTTCAGGACTAGCATGGCCTGTTGCACTGGGTAGGAAATAATATTTTCATGAAAATTATGAGTTGGTCATTATCAATATATCCCAGCTGCTCATTATTTTATGGGAACAATGAAATAGTTTCAGCATAAGCTACAAATGAGGCTGGCTAAAGGTTAGCTAGCCCAATAATGGTCTAAAAGAGCATAATGTTACTCCTAGTCCAAGGATCTTACATGTTGTGTTTAGAGGGAAATTGGCTATGGTAACCAAAAACTCCATCTAAACGTATTGCGGTATAGTCCTTTACTGAAGGAAAATAAATGCAACTGAAATAAATAAATGTGGCCCTAATCTATGGACGTCACATGACTGGGAATATAGATATGCATGTTGGTCACATATAGTACCTTAAAAAAATAAGTAGGGGTGTGGAGCAGAAAACAAGTCATCTGGTGTGACCACCATTTGCCACATGCAGCGTGACATCTTCGCATAGAGTTGATCAGGCTTTTGATTGTGGCCTGTTGAATGTCGTCCAACTTCTCATCAATGGTTCTGCAAAGTTGCTGGATATTATCAGGAACTAGAACATGCAGTCTTACACGTTGAACCAGAGAAACCAAAACATGCTCAATGGGTGAGTATGCAGGCCATGGAAGAACTGGGATATTTTCAGCTTCCAGGAATTGTGTACAGATCCTTGCATTATCATGCTGAAACATGAGGTGATGGCGGCGGATGAATCGCACGACACGACAATGGGTCTCAGGATCTCGTCACAGTATCTATGCATTCAAATTGCCATCGATAAAACTAAATTGTGTTCGTTGTCTGTTGCTTATGCCTGCCCATAACAACCTCACCGCCACCATGAGGCACTCTGTTCACAACGTTGACATCAGCAAACCGTTTGCCCACACGACACCATACACATGGTCTGCGGTTGTGAGGCCGGTTGGATGTACTGCCCCTGCCTTTGACAACTCTTTTGTCAGTTCACCTATTTTGTCAGAGTCCTGATTACATTCACATTGCTGTGTTTAGAAAGGAACCTAGATATTTTTCAACATTCACTCAATGCACTCTGGGTCTTTACAAAGTGCAGACCAAGCCATTCCAGCAGAAAGTGTTATCAGACAGCTAGATATACCTACATACATTTTGGAAGCAAATAAATTGCTTTTAGTTAAAAGATGAGACAATAATTAATCAGAAGATACTATTAAAATGTACATAAATATTATAGGCAACAGAATACTAGAATAACTGCCGATTAAATAACACAAATTAAATGTACACCCAATGTAGGCTACTACACCTTTAAGAGCTAGAATTGATTTTGTACCCCATGTTACCTTCTCCCACTATTCAAACCCCACAATTGAATAAACAGTTAATGAAGCTCTCTTAGCATATAGATGATATATTGCATACAAATAATCTGAACTAAAAGCTCCACAGTGGAACTCTGTGCATCCTTGACAATCCCAATCAATGTACAAAGACAGTTTCTTCGGCAAACCCCCACCTCTTCTCTCTTTTGTGGCATCAATGTGAGGATTTATGGCAGGGGACACGATATTGCAATAGCCTAGTGTGTGGTGCAGGAATAATGACATGCAAACCTGAGATGTTCACAATGCCCTAAAAAAGGAAACCGGGCAGAGGAATTCAAGCGAACCTAACTCAGACCACCTGTCGATATGGTGTTAGTTCGGTTCGGGGCTCTTTTGAAAGGTCTGAGTTCCTTTGGACTGTTCACTCTCAGCAGCAAAAAAAAATAAGTTAACGGCACAGAGTTCACAAAAATTGGCTGAAAGAGAACAAGTGTGAAAATACCCATAGTTGACGTACCTAACAAACGCGTAAAGAATACCATGCCGGTCTCGAAACTAATGCACTTTTACTCAAATAACGTAGATAACATTACCGTTGTTAGCTAACGTTACAAGTAGCAGTAGTTAACTAGCTATAGTAGGTGTTACCGTTAGATGTGTAAGTAAGATGAGACCAATGCACACAACGTAAGCTAGCTAGCAACAATGCAGTGGGCAATACAGAACGTTGAGCGTAGAAGCTAGGCCGCACATCATTGCATGGTTTCACACGGTTTTCTTCACCAAATAAGGCTATAACGTTACAAGTGGGAGAAATATCACGATAAACACAAACTGGTTTGGAAAAAGTACCCTAAGCATTTGATTCTTGCCAAAATGTGATTTCAGACAGTTCGCCGAAAACGAAGCTTGGATCGATAATGGCTGCCATACTAATTTGATGCAGCTAACTATGCTAACGGTAGATACCCGTCTCCCCCGTTTAGAGAGTGAATGAACACCGTTTCCCAGTTGGCCTCTGTCAGCTGCAAACACGAGCAAAAAAAGCGTGATTCATCTTACGAGTTCAGAATTTGTGTTTAATGTTATGTTGTCTTCGTTTCCTTAGCATAGTAACAAACCGGGCACTCACCTTTTCCACGGTCCCCCCCCTTTCCCGTATTGACCTAGCTAGCTGCTCACACAAGGCAACAGCACGTTTTACACATAACCCAGGGAAGGAAGTACCGCCGGCCAACCAGAGAGCGCTTCTCTTTCGGTTTCAGGGAGGAGGGATTTCCTGAATAGTAACATACCATTGGTTCCTACAGCTATGATGCCGGGCGCCTGCACGCGTCATCTTCTTCTTCGATGGGGTTTAACGGCGGTTGGCATCCAATGTTAATGGTGCATTACCGCCGCCAACTGGACGGAAAATTGAATAAGAAAAGTAAAAAAACATTACGTAAAGGGGGAAGACGACATCATACAAAATTAAACAGGTCAACTAACAAAAACCATCCCACTTATTCAATCACAGTACACTCCAAAATACATCCTAAACAGGTTCAGGGGCCTCCCGAGTGTCTCAGCAGTTTAAGGCACTGCATCTCAGTGCTTGAGGCGTCACTACAGACACCCTGGTTTGAATCCAGGCTGTATCACAACCGGCCGTGATTGGGAGTCCCATAGGGTGGGTCACAATTTGGCCCAGGGTCGTCCGGGTTTGACAGTAGGCTGTCATTGTAAATAAGAATTTGTTCTAAACTGACTTGCCTAGTTAAATAAAGCAATTATGGCGGAACATTCACTGACAGGATTTCTTGCACAGCCTCGGCTGTGAAATTACGAAGACCCAAAAAACATTCAGCTGCGTTCACAATAATTGCAATTTTCTTATACTTCTTCTCCGCTTGTGCTCTACAGTTTATGACCATTGCAATAAATAATACAAAGTCCACCTTTTTAACATGTAGCATTTCATTATCCCTCAGTTGATGAGAAACCTTCACTGGTCGTGGTGGCTCTCCTACCATTGTTTCTTCCCCGTCACTCGTTCCTTTCAATCTTCTCACTGCCTCCAGATAGGAAACACGCTGGACACACCTTATCCTTGCCACCTCATTCTCTGTCACCCTAACAGGGCACTCCAATAATTCAGGCGCATGTTCACCTCCACAGCTGCAGCATTTCACTTCATCTGGCATACGACACTCTTCCCTTCTGCACACACCTGACACATGACCAAATATTTTACATTTATGACACTGAAGGGGATTGTGCACAAAAGCTCTTACAGGGTATCTCAAGAATCCTAACTTTTTATGATAAGGGATATACTTTTCATCAAAGAACAGTGGAATGGATGAAGTGAATTTCTTTTCTCCATCCACCATACAGGTCAATCGGCGTGCACCAACCACTCCATCGATATCTTCAGTAATATCCTATGCCCTTACTTCTTGTGCCACCCCAGAAATAACCCTCTTGATAGGTGCCCTGCTACGAAAATCCATACAGGAAACGTTCCACCCCAATATCTTTTTGAGTTTTAAAACACGCTTATTCTGCTCTGCAGACACACAAAAAATCTAAATAAGACCAATTCCGGTGACTCTCACCTTCCAGACTCCACACATTCCAGATTTTCCTCAAGATGTTAAACGGATTTCCCAAGAAGCATTGATCCAAAACCCTCACTCCGACTAAGATCGAATCTAGTGGTTTCCCATTTTCCACCACAGCTTTACTTCTCTTGTTTCCCTTTTTCTTTTCCACTGTAACCCACTCATTGACACTTTTTGTACTATTAACTTCACCCGACTCACTAGAAGTATCAAACAAGACCTCAGTTGCGTGCACACATCAACATGGTTGGGTAGGTTACTTTCTAAATGTAATCCGTTACAGTTACTAATCACATGTCCAAAATTGTAATCAGTAACGTAACTTTTGGATTACCCAAACTCAGTAATGTAATCTGATTACATTCCATTACGTTTAGATTAGTTATGTTACCAATTGAACTACATCTATTGCAGGATAAATCAATGTTAAAGTTTACATAGCTGACCATATATGGATGTTCAATTTTACTTTATGGGTTGGTAATGTAGGCTTCGCTATCTGTAGGCTTAACCCATTGCTTTCTACTACATATAATAATACAAATAAATTATATCTTTATATTAAAAACCAAAGTCTGTCAGAATTCCAGTCATTCCAATACATGTTATACCCCTTGATCTTCAAGAATAGGACTTGGCAATATGGAAGTATATATTAGCCAAATTGTTTTACCTGAGCATGAACCCAAAGCAAAGGACTTATTAGCCAGCCTTACTCTGTTGTTTATGATTTTGTTGTCATGGAGGATTGATTGGGCTCATTGATTCGAGTTGAAAAATAAATGCTGCGCTCATGGAATGGCATGCTTTGAGCACTACTGAAAAGTGCTATTTACATGTGAAAAATGAATGCCATATGCTGCATTTGCTATAGGCCTATTGTTGACCTTTTTGTTGGTGACACTTTGATATCTTGATAATATGCAGCTGTTTAAAGGGCAAATTCACAAATGAAACAATAACTAAACGGTTGCCCTGCGTATGTTTTGGTAAAAAGCTGAGGGATGGGCCAGGAGAAATGTAACCACTCTCAGATTAATAGACAGAGCTATGGATGCAAGGACTGATCATCCATGACATAAACATTTTTGTTTTAAACATGTTATGAGGCTATACAGTGTTAGTTAACTTTTACAATATTTACAAACATTGGAGTAAAACAAGGTTATATTTTGGGTTCAAAGGTTTTAGAACACCTACTCATTCAAGGGGTTTTCTTTATTTTACTATTTTCTACATTGTAGAATAATAGTGAAGGCATCAAAACTATGAAATAACACATATGGAATCATGTAGTAACCAAAAAAGTGTTAAACAAATCAAAATATATTTCATATTTGAGATTCTTCAAATAGCCACCCTTTGCCTTGATGACAGCTTTGCACACTTTTGGCATTCTCTCTACCAGCTTCACCTGGAATGCTTTTCAAACAGTTTTGAAGGAGTTCCCACATATGCTTTTCAGGTTTAGAAGAAGTGACTGCTAAATGCTAACTCATGTTTGTATGAGCTGGTAGCATAGAGAGCATACAGAAATTGGTGGTGGTAGTCAAAGTAATTTTAACTTTAATGCAGTTGATTGGTGATGATGACATGAACGTGTATTGGAGTTGACATCCATACAAGCAATATACTCCAATTCTTACCTCAACATATTGTGAAATACACATATATATACAATAGCCTAAATGTAGACAAATTTAGCTGGCAATGAGGATATTCTGGATCTTTCCCCATGCGTTTCTATGGTATTACCATTATTTTGGTTGTTCCACTGACTTCTTTACTGCTTCTATGGGATAACATAATACCGTCCAGATCATCAGGAGGGATCAGCCAATGAATTATACTCGTGCACAAACATTCCATAACTGTAGATGGCAGTAAATCACCAACCTTGGCTTTATACCTGTTCAAATAACATACTCCAGGTGGCGGTATGCATCCTTTCAGTTTGTTTACCAAATAAGTAGTAGAAGAAAATTAACTACTTCAAAATGGATATGGCCTCAATGGCACTGCCCATGCTCTCACAGATGCCATAATGTGACGGGAGAGGCTATACGGACATTGGTGCCCAAATTGAAGACGTATGTCATGCAGCTGAGAGTCGAGTGGAGAGGAATGGATTTGGTTCAGTCAGTCAGTTATGCTGGCAACAACAGAATATAGCGCTAGTTAAAACTTGTGAAAGAAAGTGAAGTCTATTTCGATGGGCGAGGGATGTCACCATAACATGCAATTAGTTGATGTAATGAATGTGCAACGGTGTTGTATCGAGGTGCTTGCAGCAGTTGAGGTGCTTGCAGCAGTTGCTTCCCACCGGAGCTGTATCACATGTCGCCGGCGGTAGTTAATGTGGCCAATTTCTTCCATCCCACTTCATTTTATTTTGAGTAGTATGGCAGCATACACGAGAAATAACTTATAATATTGGTAGTAACCATCTGGATGTCACTGTGATACAGTCTACTGCTCAATGGTGTGAGTTTGCGCTGCAAGCCAGCAACACAACATGGGGCATGTGTCCTCCACTCCTGCTTGCCGGGCCAGAGTGACAGCTGAAGCACCTATATTGTAGTGATTTTCACCAAAAATGTTTTTTTTACTCCAATAAAAACTGAATTGTTCTGAACACTCCCAAGTCGCAACTTCGGCAGAAAAGTTTCAAATTCTCGCTGAAGTTTTTAGCCACAAGCATAAACCAGCGCATAAACTAGCTAGCTGGGAAGGGCTCATCAGGACAACTGACAGAACTGATGGAATCTAATCCCTCCGTCTCAACTCGAGCTGTACGACATTCTCATCAATTAGGGCACCAGGAGTGTCCGTATAGCCTCTCTCTAATGTGACAGGTACATGTTGTGTCCTCTAACTATCTCTATGGTTAAAATAAACAGGTGGATGAATGAAACATCTTACAATAGGGTAACACAGTGTTGTCGTCATAATGCCCATCAAATCTAGTAGTCAAAGTAACACGGAAATGGTTCCAATTGTTTTTCAACATACAGTAAGGGAAAAAAGTATTTGATCCCCTGCTGATTTTGTACGTTTGCCCACTGACAAAGAAATGATCTGTCTATAATTTTAATGGTAGGTTTATTTGAACAGTGAGAGACAGAATAACAACAAAAAAATCCAGAAAAACGCATGTGAAAAATGTTATAAATTGATTTGCATTTTAATGAGGGAAATAAGTATTTGACCCCCTCTCAATCAGAAAGATTTCTGGCTCCCAGGTGTCTTTTATACAGGTAACGAGCTGAGATTCGAGCACACTCTTAAAGGGAGTGCTCCTAATCTCAGCTTGTTACCTGTATAAAAGACACCTGTCCACAGAAGCAATCAATCAATCAGATTCCAAACTCTCCACCATGGCCAAGACCAAAGAGCTCTCCAGGGATGTCAGGGACAAGATTGTAGACCTACACAAGGCTGGAATGGGCTACAAGACCATCGCCAAGCAGCTTGGTGAGAAGGTGACAACAGTTGGTGCGATTATTCGCAAATGGAAGAAACACAAAAGAACTGTCAATCTCCCTCGGCCTGGGGCTCCATGCAAGATCTCACCTCGTGGAGTTGCAATGATCATGAGAACGGTGAGGAATCAGCCCAGAACTACACGGAGGATCTTGTCAATGATCTCAAGGCAGCTGGGACCATAGTCACCAAGAAAACAATTGGTAACACACTACGCCGTGAAGGACTGAAATCCTGCAGCGCCCGCAAGGTCCGTCCGCTCAAGAAAGCACATATACATGCCCGTCTGAAGTTTGCCAATGAACATCTGAATGATTCAGAGGACAACTGGGTGAAAGTGTTGTGGTCAGATGAGACCAAAATGGAGCTCTTTGGCATCAACTCAACTCGCCGTGTTTGGAGGAGGAGGAATGCTGCCTATGACCCCAAGAACACCATCCCCACCGTCAAACATGGAGGTGGAAACATTATGCTTTGGGGGTGTTTTTCTGCTAAGGGGACAGGACAACTTCACCGCATCAAAGGGACGATGGACGGGGCCATGTACCGTCAAATCTTGGGTGAGAACCTCCTTCCCTCAGCCAGGGCATTGAAAATGGGTCGTGGATGGGTATTCCAGCATGACAATGACCCAAAACACACGGCCAAGGCAACAAAGGAGTGGCTCAAGAAGAAGCACATTAAGGTCCTGGAGTGGCCTAGCCAGTCTCCAGACCTTAATCCCATAGAANATTTTTTGGTTGTTATTCTGTCTCTCACTGTTCAAATAAACCTACCATTAAAATTATAGACTGATCATTTCTTTGTCAGTGGGCAAATGTACAAAATCAGCAGGAGATCAAATACTTTTTTTCCCTCACTGTAGATTTTTCTCATAGGGGATTTTAGAACCACTTAAAAAGGTCTGTGTTTCGTGTAGGCTTTCCCTGGCATTACATTTTGATAACTGTGAAAATCTCTCTCGGTCAAGGTGACATTTATAAATCAATTCGGCTTTATTTACTCTCGGATTAAAAAATGCTAATTAGTATCAAAGTACTGTACAGTCGTGGCCAAGTTTTGAGAATGACACAAGTATTAATTTTCACAGTCTGCTGCCTCAGTTTGTTATGATGGCAATTTGCATATACTCCAGAATGTGATGAAGAGTGATCAGATGAATTGCAATTAATTGCAAAGTCCCTCTTTGCCATGCGAATGAACTGAATCCCCAAAAAACATTTCCACTGCATTTCAGCCCTGCCACAAAAGGACCAGCTGACATCATGTCAGTGATTCTCTCGTTAACACATGTGTGAGTGTTGACGAGGACAAGGCTGGAAATCACTCTGTCATGCTGATTGAGTTCGAATAACAGACTGGAAGCTTCAAAAGGAGGGTGGTGCTTGGAATCATTGTTCTTCCTCTGTCAACCATGGTTACCTTCAAGGATACACATGCCGTCATCATTGCTTTGCACAAAATGGGCTTCACAGGCAAGGATATTGCTGCCAGTAAGATTGCACCTAAATCAATCATTTATCGGATCATCAAGAACTTCAACGAGAGCGGTTCAATTGTTGTGAAGAAGGCTTCAAGGCACCCAAGAAAGTCCAGCAAGTTGATTCAGCTGCGGGATCGGGGCACCACCGGTACAGTGCTTGCTCAAGAATGGCAGCAGGCAGGTGTGAGTGCATCTGCACGCACAGTGAGGCGAAGGCAATTTGGAGGATGGCCTGGTGTCAAGAAGGGCAGCAAAGAAGCCACTTCTCTCCAGGAAAAACATCAGGGACAGACTGATATTCTGCAAAAGGTACAGGGATTGGACTGCTGAGGACTGGGGTAAAGTCATTTTCTCTGATGAATCCCCTTTCCAACTGTTTGGGGCATCTGGAAAAAAGCTTGTCCGGAGAAGACAAGGTGAGTGCTACCATCAGTCCTGTGTCATGCCAAAAGTAAATCATCCTGAGACCGTTCATGTGTGGGGTTGCTTCTCAGCTAAGGGAGTGGGCTCACTCACAATTTTGCCTAGGAACACAGCCATGAATAAAGAATGGTACCAACACGTCCTCCGAGAGCAACTTCTCCCAACCATCCAGGAACAGTTTGGTGACAAACAATGCCTTTTCCAGCATGATGGAGCACCTTGCCATAAGGCAAAGTGATAACTAAGTGGCTCAGGGAAAGAAACATCGATATTTTGGGTCCATGGCCAGGAAACTCCCCAGACCTTAATCCCATTGAGAACTTGCGGTCAATCCTCAAGAGGCGGGTGGACAAACAAAAACCCACAAACTCCAAGCATTGATTATGCAAGAATGGGCTGCCATCAGTCAGGATGTGGCCCAGAAGTTAATTGACAGTATGCTAGGGGGGATTGCATAGGTCTTGAAAAAGAAGGGTCAATACTGCAAATATTGACTCTTTGCATCAACTTCATGTAATTGTCAATAAAATCCTTTGACACTTATGAAATGCTTGTAATTATACTTCAGTATTCCATAGTAACATCTGACAAAAATATCTAAAGACAGTGAAGCAGCAAACTTTGTGAAAATTAATATTTGTGTCATTCTCAAAACTTTTGGCCACGACTGTAGACATCATGCAAGACTACAAATCCCTGCAAGCTCCTGCACTTCATCTAGGCGACACATTTGCTGTCAGCTAGCTACTAGCTATGTTGATCCAAAACGATATATTGAACATTTTCAGTACTGTTCCATATTTAATTTACTGTAACTAATATTTGTTGGCTTATTTAGGCATTTGGTCTTGTGAATACTCTCCTAGTAGCAGTCAGATATTTACAATGTGCTACTGTTTGAATAGGCTAGTTTTCTGCAAATAACCTAGCTACCTAGTTCAGCGTTTCCCCAACTCCAGTCCTCGAGTACCCCCAACAACACAGACTTTTGTTGTAGCCCTGGACAAACACATCTGATTCAATTCATCAAGGAATTGATGATTAGTTAACAAGTTGAATTAGTTGTGCTTTTCCATGGCTACAATTTTAATGTGTACTGTTGGAGGTACTCGAGGACTGGAGTTGGGAAAATCTGACATGGATGATATTGGCAACATACCCTTATTTTACCAGATCCTCTTCTCCATCAGCCAGTGGAGGTCTAATATTTAATGTCTGCCAACTATATGAACAGGTGAATTCTATTTCAATTCATGGTGTAATCAAGCAATTAACTGAAAACCTTTTGACATCTTCTGTTGCAAATTCCAAGCCAGATTAATTTATTGCAGAATGTATCCATAATCATAAAGATTATTTGACAAGAATGCACCTAGTCACCTATCAATCACATCAAACACATGAGCTCCAACAATTGCATTGTTTTAATTACATCTAAATAGTAATACTGTCACGACTTCCGCCGAAGTCAGTGCCTCTCCTCGTTTGGGTGGTGTTCGGCGGTCGACGTCACCGGTCTTCTAGCCATCACCGATCCACTTTTCATTTTCCATTTGTTTTGTCTGTGTTTTCCACACCTGGTTTCAATTCCCTCAATTACATGTTTTGTATTTAACCCTCTATTCCCCCCATGTCTTTGTGTGATATTGTTCTTTGTAGTGCTTGTGCACATTGTATACTGGTGCGTTACGGGCTTATTTTGTGCCCATGTACTCTCGGGTTTGTTTTGAACCGTTTGGGTTTGTTTATTAAACTACTAAGTTTACCCAGTTTCTCCTGCGCCTGACTTCTCTGCATCGCATCCGTTGCAAAAACATGCATACATACAATGCCTTTGGATGGTATTCAGACCCCTTGACTTTTTCCACATTTTGTTACGTTACAGCCTAATTCTAAAATTGATTAAATAGTCCCCCCCTCAATCTACACACAATACCCAATAATGACAAAGCAAAAAAAGAATCAACATTTTTGTTAATTTATAAAAAATAAAAAAATGAAATATCACATTTACGTAAGTATTCAGACTGTTTAGTACTTTGTTGAAGTACCTTTGGCAGAGATTACAGCATCGAGTCTTCTTGGGTATGACGCTACAAGCTTGGCACACCTGTATTTGGGGAGTTTCTACCATTCTTCTCTACAAAGCGTTGCTGCACAGATATTTTCAGGTCTCTTCAGAGATGTTAGATCGGGTTCAAGTCCGAGCTTTGGCTGGGCCAATCAAGGACATTCAGAGACTTGTCCAGAAGCCACTCCTGCATTGTCTTGGCTGTGTGCTTAGGGTGGTTGTCCTGTTGGAAGGTAAATGTTCTCCCCGGTCTGAGATCCTGAGTGTTCTGGAGCAAGTTTTCATCAAGGATTTATCTGTACTGTGCTCCGTTGATCTTTGCCTCGATCCTGACTAGTCTCCCAGTCCCTGCTGCTGAAAAACATCCCCACAGCATGATGCTGCCACCACCAAGCTTCACCGTAGGGATGGTGTCAGGTTTCCTCCAGATGTGACGCTTGGCATTCTGGCCAAAGAGTTCAATCTTGGTTTCATCAGACCAGAGAATCTTGTTAATCATGGTCTGAGAGTCTTTAGGTGCCTTTTGGCAAACTCCAAGCGGGCTGTCATGTACCTTTTACTGAAGAGTTGCTTCCGTCTGACCACTCTACCATAAAGGCCTGATTGGTGGAGTGCTGCAGAGATGGTTCATTCATTCTGGAAGGTTCTCCCATCTCCATAGAGGAATTCTTACCATGGGGTTCTTGGCCACCTACCTGACCAAAGCCCTTCTCCCCGATTGCTGAGTTTGGCCGGGCGGCCAGCTCTAGGAAGATTCTTGGTGGTTCTACGCTTCTTCCATTTACGAATGATGGAGGCCACTGTCTTCTTGGGGACCTTCAATGCTGCAGAATTTTGTTTTGTACCCTTCCCCAGATCTGTGCCTCGACACAATCCTGTCTCGGCACTCTACTTACAATTCCTTCAACCTCATGGCTTGGTATTTGCTCTGACATGCACTGTCAACTGTGAGACCTTATATAGACAGGTGTGTGCCTTTCCAAATCATGTCCAATCAATTGAATTTACCACAGGTGTACTCCAGTCAAGTTGTAGAAACATCTCAAGTATGATCAATGGAAAGAGGATGCACCTGAGACAATTTCAAGTCTTATAGCAAAAGGTCTGAATACTTATGTAAATAAGGTATTTCTGTTTTTTGTGTGTAGATTGATGAGGAAAATGTTTTCTTTAATCCATTTTAGAATAAGGCTGTAACGTAACAAAATGTGGAAAAAGTGAAGGTGTGTGAATGCATAGTCTATGCATAGTCACTTTACCCCTCGAATAACCCGTATCCCTGCACATTCACTCAGTACCGGTACCCCTTGTATATAGCCCCGTTATTGTTATTTTATTGTGTTACTATTTTTCCTTTAGTATATTTAGACATTTTTTCATACTTACTTTTTGAAAACTCTGCATTGTTCGTTAATGGCCGTAAGTAAACTGTTCGGCGCATGTGAAAAAAGGTTATTTGATTTGAGTGTTTCTGGGTAAGTCTCTAAGAAAGTTCCACACCTGTATTGTACAACCTTTGCCCATTATTATTTTCACTCTTCAAGTCTTCAAACTCTGTCAAATTGGTTGTTGATCATTGCTAGACAACCATTTCAGGTCTTGCCATAGATTTTCAAGTAGATTTAAGTCAAAACTGTAACTCAGCCACTCAGGAAGATTCACTGTCTTTTTGGCAAGCAACTGCAGTGTATATTTGGCCTTGTGTTTTATGTTATTGTCCTGCTGAAAGGTGAATTCATCACCCAGTGCCTGGTGGAAAGCAGACTGAACCAGGTTTTCCTCTAGGATTTTGCCTGTGCTTACCCTCTCCATATCCTGAAAAACTCCACAGTACTTAACAATTTTCAAGCCTACCCTTAACATGATGCAGCCACCAATATGATTGAAAATATTGAGAGTGGTACTTAGTAATGTGTTGGATTGGATTTGCCCCAAACATAACACTTTGTATTTAGGACAAAAGGGGAATTACTTTGCAACATCTTTTGCAGATTACTTTAGTGCCTTGTTGCAAATTTATTTTTTCCTTTATTTAACTAGGCAAGTTAGTTAAGAACAAATTCTTATTTTCTTATTTTCAATGACGGCCTAGGAACTGCCTTATTCAGGGGCAGAACAACAGATTTTACCTTATCAGCTCAGGGATTCGATCTTGCAACCTGTATTCTATACAGGATTTCTTATTTTCACTCTGTCAATTAAGTTATCATTTGTGTAGTAACTACAATGTTGTTGATCCTTCCTCAGTTCTCCTATCACAGCCATTAAACTCGGTAACTGGTTTAAAGTCACCAATGGCCTCATGGTGAAATCCCTAAGCGGTTTCCTTCTGCTCTGGCAACTGAGTTGGGACGGACACCTGTGTCTTTGCAGTGACTGGGTTTATTGATACATCATCCAAAGTGTAATTAATAACTTCAATGCCTGTTTTTTTTTTACTCATCTACCAATAGGTGCCCTTGTTTGCGAGGCATTGGAAAACCTCCCTGGTCTTTTTGGTTGAATCTGTGTTTGAAATTCCCTGCTCGACTGAGGGACCTTACAGATAATTGTATGTGTGGGGTACAGAGATGAGGTAGTCATTCAAAAATCATTTTCAACACTATTATTGCACACAGAGTGAGTCCATGCAACTTATTAAGCAACTTTTTACTCCTAAACCTATTTAGGCTTGCCCTAACAAAGGGGTCAAATACTTATTGACTCAAGAATTCAGCTTTATTTTATTTTTTTATTAATTAGTAAAAAAAAAAGATATCTAAACATAATTCCACTTTGACATTATGTAACACACCTAAATGTGGAAAAAGTCAAGGGGTGTGAATACTTTCGGAAGGCACTGTATATCAACACCCGTGTCAATTTAACAGGTCCATGTTGCTGCTGTCAGTTGTGAGAAGCACCTTTACCACTGCATTCAATCTGAAGCCCAGAATAAAGAGGACAGCATTACACAGGTGATTTTTTTTCTCGAAAATACAGTACACCACAACACTTAAGCGTGGAACTGAGTCTAGACGTTACCAAATCAGGAGAAGAACAAGTGAAGGAAGCATCAAAATGGGTGAATGTAGGGTGGGTTAATAAAAATAAGATGGAGAATTCCAAAGTGTCTGAAGTTGAGGGACCATGCGGCATAAAAGGCATAGTGTGGAATAAGGGGTAGCTAGAGAGATGGTTGGCCATAGAATAAACATAAAGTGGGGTGCTGTTGTGCTTCTACACCCCTTTTAGGTTGATGTCACGAATATCCCACCCTCGCATGTCCAGTCATACTCGGAGTCTTATGTGTGTCCCTTGACTTCATTCCGTCTCAGTTGCAGCATTCAAATCGTGGTCATCATGTGTCTGTGAATCACAACATTAAAGACGATGAGTGATCACAGCATTTCCACAAATTGAGCCATACAAAATTCTACTTAAAGACGCAATCCAGCTATTTCTGAACTTTCCTGTTGGAAAACAATATCCCATGTATAAATACAGTCATGTACACTCACTTAAGGCTAAAAAAATATATACATAATATATACACAACTGCAAACTTTATGGAGTAGGCCAATCAAGGAGTTGGTCTGATGGTGCCTTGTGATGTCATCGGCCTCCCCCTTGCTTTCAGAAACAATAAAGGAGAAATAGCGAACAAAAGACGAAAGGCCCACAACCCCACTTGTGCAATGTCTTGAGGATACCTGGACCACCTATTGAGATGTGCCTTTTGTTAAAGGGGAATTTCACCCTGTCTCTGCCGCAGCATATAGTCATTACTATGTTAACATTTGTCATAAATATCACAATTATCCAAACCACAAGCTAGAACACTGGTAGAGTCAGGAAGTTTCATCTCCCTTCATATTCGTCTGCTCGTAGTGAACCACAGAATCCAGCATTCATAGCGAATGCTGATACCACCCGCTAGGTAGAGGAAACAGGAACTAGGAGGAAACAGGAACTAGAAAAAAACAGGAACTAGAAAAAAACAGGAACTAGAAAAAAACGCTGGTAGGCTTGATGAAACTGGCAACACACAAACAGAAAACATAGGTATAAGTACACTGGGGATAATGGGGAAGATGGGCGACACCTGGAGGGGGGTGGAGACAAGCACAAAGACAGATGAAACAGATCAGGGTGTGACAGTCTGGTTTGCTTAATATAAGGAATTTGAAATTATTTATACTTTTACTTTCACTTTTGATACTTAAGTATATTTTAGCAATTACATTTAATTTTGATGCTTAAGTATATTTAAAAACCAAATACTTTTAGACTTTTACTCAAGTAGAATTTTACTGGGTGACTCACTTTTACTTGAGTCATTGTCTATTAAGGTATCTTTACTTTTACTCAAGTATGACAATTGGGTAATTTTTTCACCACTGGCTGCTGACAATGAACACAATTTCATTTTATCGATGGCAATTTTAATGCACAGAGATACCATCATGAGATCCTGAGGTCCATTGTCGTGCCATTCATCTGCCGCCATCACCTCATGTTTCAGCGTGATAATGCACAGCCCCATGCCGCAAGGATCTGTACACAATTCCAGGAAACTGAAAATGTCCCATTCTTCCATGGCCTGCATACTCACCAGACTTGTCACCCATTGAGCATATTTGGGATGCTATGGATCGACATGTACAACAGTGTGTTCCAGTTCCCGCCAATATCCAGCAGCTTCTCACAGCCACTGAAGAGGAGTGGGACAACATTCCACAGGCCACAATCAACAGCCTGATCAACTCTATATGAAAGAGATGTATCGAGCTGCAGACCCTACCTTTTTTAAAGGATACCCTAGAGAACCACTGATCCACTCACACGTCATCACACCGCACTTGACCTTTCTTAAGGCCAGGCACCACAAGCAAAAATTTAGATTTTTCTTCCATCTGTCAATTTTCAGATGGAAGAAAAATGTCCATAGTTTCATAAAATGTAGAAATACATCTGTAATAATGTATATATATTATTGATTTGTATCATTTATCCCAACACCGCCAACTACATCACCGCCTGGTATGGCAACAGCTGTGCATCTGACCGTAAGGCGCTACAGAGGGTAATGCGTACGGCTCAGTACATCACTGGGGCCAAGCTTCCTAACATCCAGGACCTATATACTAGATGGTGTCAGAGGAAGGCCCCAAAAATTGTCAAAGATTCGAGTCACCAAAGTCATGGACTGTTCTCTCTGCTACCGCACGGCAAGCGGTACAGGAGCGCCAATTCTAGGACCAAAAGGCTCCTTAACAGCTTCTACCCCCAAGCCATAAGACTGCTGAACAATTAATAAAATGGCCACTCTGACTATTTAAATTGACTTGCTCCCCTTTCCTTTGTTTTTACACTGCTGCTACTCGCTGTTTATTATCAATGCATAGTCACTTCACCCATACCTACATGTACAAAATAACTTGACTAACCTGTACCCCTCACATTGACCTTGTTATTGACCTTGTTAACGCTATTTTTATTGTGTTACTTTTTATTTTAATTTTACTATTTTTACTTTAGTTTATTTAGTAAATATTTTTTTTAACTCTTTCTTGAACTGCGTTGTTGATTAAGGGCTTGTAAGTAAGCATTTCAAGGTAAGGCCTACTACACCTGTTGTATTCAGAGCATGTGACAAATAAAATTTGATTTGATATGATTTACACAAATTTTGTTATTGCTAGCATGTTTCATGTAAAACTTCAACCGCTATTTTTAAAACTCTCAATTTTTAAAACTCTCCATATCATTCAAAAGCTTGTTTTCCGGAGCATATCGTTAGCTAGTCCATACATGGCTATATCTTTTGTAGACGTAGTGCTTCGTGCTGAAAATGAGTACTTTCCTGACATCCGATTGGTTACTGGCATTTAAAGGCCCTTTCCGGCAACCTGATTGGTTAAAATGCTTCACGTGCCACGTAGCACTTCCTTGTTTGAAAATAACTCCCCATGAAGAATCAATGTAAAGAGAGACAAAATCAGAAAATCTCGAAGAATATACTTACAGTGTGTGAATAAAAATAGGCAACCTCAGTAAGTCAATGCGAGAAAAGCAGTGAATAAAAGAAAATAAACTCAACAAAAAAAGAAACGTCCCTTTTTCAGGACCCTGTCTTTCAAAGATAATTCGTAAAATCAAAATAACTTCACAGATCTTCATTGTAAAGGGTTTAAACACTGTTTCCCATGCTTGTTCAATGAACCATAAACAATTAATGAATATGCACCTGCAGAACGGTCGTTAAGACACTAACAGCTTACAGAAGGTAGGCAATTAAGGTCACAGTTACGAAAACTAAAGAGGCCTTTCTGCTGACTCTACTGACTCTGAAAAACACCAAAAGAAAGACACCCAGGGTCCCTGCTCATCTGCGTGAACGTGCCATAGGCATGCTGCAAGGAGGCATGAGGACTGCAGGTGTGGCCAGGGCAATAAATTGCAATGTCCGTACTGTGAGACGCCTAAGGCAGCGCTACAGGGAGACAGAATGGACAGCTGATCGTCCTCGCAGTGGAAGACCACGTGTAACAACACCTGCACAGGATCAGTACATCCGAACATCACACCTGCGGGACAGGTACAGGATAACACAGTTCTCTCTATTCCTACAAAATGTCATGAGGCATTCATGATTTGATTTCCTTTATTTATTTGATTGTTTATTGATTTAGTTGACATTGCCAATATGTCAAATAGAGTAAAAGACTTGCATTCACTCTTACAATACTTGACAATGTCGACTGGTTACTTTGGCTCCACCTAGTGGGTTTTAATGGTGTCTTGAAGCTACTTATTTCAATGGGCCAAAATCTGGAGTGGAGAAATTTGTGCTATAGCTCCACTCAGAATTTTGGTCACTTTAAAATCCACAAGGTCAAACAATTGATTAACTCTTACTGTGATTTCTTTGGAATATATGTGCTTCGATTAGATAGAACACTTAGCTAGAATCTATCGGATGAATATCCTAGTCTGCACTAGCTAAACAGTCTTGTAGCCTCGTGTTTGAATCCGAAAGGTCGCTGGTTTGAATTCCTGAGCAAGGTGGAAAAATGTGCTATTCTGCCCTTGAGCAAGGCAGTTAACCCCCAACAAAAACTGGGCGCCGATGACATGGATGTTGGTCATGGTCAAGAGTGTGTGTGTGTGCGCGCGTGTGTGTGCGTGTCTGCGCCTGTGTGTGCAACTGGGGTTTATGGTTCAGCTGCTAGTGGCATAGAGAGACACCCACACCCTATAAGGGCTGGCAAAATCTGGCAGAGAGAGGGGAACAGGACAGGGGGCAGGACAGGGCCTGGAATCAGACTGAGTAATGACGCAGTGAAATGTACCCGAATTCTCTCGTTACGCCAAGACACTTTAAATATACTACATGACTAAAAGCATGTGGACACCTGCTCGTCGAACATTGCATTCCAAAGTCATGGGCATTAATATGGAGTTGGTCCCCCCTTTACTGCGATAACAGCCTCCACTCTTCTCGGAAGGCTTTCCACTAAATGTTGGAACATTGCTGCGGGGACTTGCTTCCATTCAGCCAAGAGAGCATTAGTGAGGTTGGGCACTGATGAACCATGAAAAACAGCCCCAGACCACTATTCCTCCTCCTACAGTTGGTACTATGCATTAGGCAGTGGTGGAAAAAGTACTCAATTGTCATACTTGAGTAAAAGTAAAGATACCTTAATAGAAAATGACTCAAGTAAAAGTGAGTCACCCAGTAAAATACTGCTTGAGTAAAAGTCCAGAAGTATTTGGTTTTAAATATACTTCCAAAGTAAAAGTAAAAGTATAAATCATTTCAAATTCCTTATATTAAGCAAGCCAGACGACACTATTTTCTTTTCTTTTTTTATTGACGGATAGCCAGGGGCACACCAACCCTCAGACATTATTTACAAATGCAGCATTTGTGTTTAGTGAGTCTGCCAGTGTCACGTCCAGGCCTGAGAAGACAGGCTGGCGTGTTTAGTTTTGTTTTGGTGTAGGGTTTTTTCTGTTCTAGGTTATCTATTTCTATGTTGGGGTAATGGTTCCCAATTAGAGGCAGCTGAGTGTCGTTACCTCTAATTGGGAACCATATATATGTTTGTAGTTTTCACTAGGGGTTTGTGGGTTATTGTTTGTTCATAGCTTTGTTGGTTTTACTAGTTATGTTCAACGT
>QNTS01000265.1:228137-258270 GCA_003317085.1 Hucho hucho | reverse complement strand
CACGGCCCGTTCCTGCTCCCCGCACCAGAGGTCCAGTGCGCATAGTGAGCCCATCACGGCCCGTTCCTGCTCCCCGCACCAGAGGTCCAGTGCGCATAGTGAGCCCATCACGGCCCGTTCCTGCTCCCCGCACCAGAGGTCCAGTGCGCGTCATGAGTCCAGCACGGCCCGTTCCTGCTCCCCGCACCAGAGTCCCAGTGCGCGTCGACAGTCCGGAACCTCCAGAGAGGGTCCCCAGTCCGGAGCCTCCAGAGAGGGTCCCCAGTCCGGAGCCTCCAGAGACGGTCCCCAGTCCGGGGCCCGCAACGAGGGTGCCCAGTCCGGGGACCGCAACGAGGGTGCCCAGTCCGGGGACCGCAACGAGGGCTCCTACCCCAGATGCGTTACTAACAGTTCGCATCGTGAGTCCAGTACAGCCGGTTCCTGCTCTTCGCACCAGATTTCCGGCTAATAGTCCAGGGCCTCCGGTGCGTGACCTCGTGCCAGCACGGCCGGCACCGGCGCCACCACCTGGGACAAAAAGACCCACCCGAAGACCCCCCCCATGGACTGTTGGCGCGGTCGGAGTCCGCGCCTTTGGGGGGGGGTACTGTCACGCGAAGGCCTGAGAAGACAGGCTGGCGTGTTTAGTTTTGCTTTGGTGTAGGGTTTTTTCTGTTCTAGGTTATCTGTTTCTATGTTGGGGTAATGGTTCCCAATTAGAGGCAGCTGAGTGTTGTTACCTCTAATTGGGAACCATATATATGTTTGTAGTTTTCACTAGGGGTTTGTGGGTTATTGTTTGTTCATAGCTTTGTTGGTTTTACGAGTTATGTTCAACGTTACGATCGTCGTTCATTTTGTTTATTGTTTTGCCAGTTACGTTATTTAATAAAGAATGTATACTGGATACCTCGCTGCGCCTTGGTCCGACACTCAGGAAGATCGTGACAGCCAGATCAGAGGCAGTAGAGATGACCAGGGATGTTCTCTTGATAAGTGTAACAAGTACTTCATGGGTGTCAGGGAAAATGTAAGGAGTAAAAAGTACATTGTTTTCTTTAGGAATGTAGTGAAGTAAAAGTTGGCAAAAATATAAATAGTAAAATAAAGTACAGATACCCCAAAAAAGGACTTAAGTAGTTCTTTAAAGTATTTTTACCTAAGTACTTTACTCCACTGGCATTCGGGCAGGTAGCGTTCACCTGGCATCCACCTAACCCGTATTCATTGGTCAGACTGCCAGATGTTAAAGCGTGATTCATCAATCCAGAGAACGCGTTTCCACTGCTCCAGAGTCCAATAGCGGTGAGCTTTACACCACTCCAGTTGACGCTTACCATTGCACATGGTGATCTTAGGCTTGTGGGCAGGTGCTCGGCCATGGAAAACCATTTCATGAAGCTCCCGAACGAACAGTTATTGTGCTGACGTTGCTTCCTGAGGCAGTTTGGAACTCAGTGAGTGTTGCAGCCAACCATTTTTATGCGCTACGCACTTCAGCAATCTGCGGTCCCGTTCTGTGAGCTTGTGTGGCCTATCACTTCGTGGCTGAGCCGTTGTTGCTCCTAGACGTTTCCACTTCACAATAATAGCACTTACAGTTGCCCGGAGCAGCTTTAGCAGGGCATAAATGTGACAAACTGACTTGTTGGAATTGTCGTGCCACGTTGAATGTCACTGAGCTCTTCAGTAAGGCCATTCTACTGACAATGTTTGTCTATGGAGATTGCATGGCTGTTTGCTCGATTTTATACACCTGTCAGCAACGAGAAGGGCTGAAATAGATGAATCCAGTCATTTGAAGGGGTGTCCTCATACATTTGTATATATATTGTACATTACCAAGTACGAAGACTGTATTTCACAATACACATCTCAACCCTCTATGAAACTGACAAGCAGGGCACGTGACCCCTGAGTAGTCCGGCCCTGCACAGGGCTATTCAACTATATTCTTATGGGGCCAAATTGCATTTTGTTTGTCACTCTCACTCCCTTCTAATGTGTCCTGTGCATCCTGTGCGCATCATTTAAGAAAACAGAGAGTCCTAGCTTTCAGGAATGGGGTCATAGAAGCTTATAGCCTAAACTGTTCAAATGCTAGAGCCAAATTCATAGGAAGAAAATAAATTCAACATGCCACATTGGCTTCAGAAAGCACCAGAAACCTGTTTAACACAGAAAGCGTTTGATTCTAACTGCTCTCTTCTACCATTCCTTGCTGGCAAAGTACCAGGATGTTGTCTCTGGTTTTGAATCTGAATTTAGAGAACTGAATTTGAAAACTGAATCTGAACGCATCTGAGAAGTTGAATAAATGAAACTTTGGTAAACTTGAAATGATGGTTTGTAAACGTGATGCACAGACAATTAATGCAATATCTACATAGCCGTGGGAAGTAGGAGTGCTGAGGGTTCTGCAGCACCTCTTGATAAATTATAAGAAAAAATTATAGCGTATATATATTTTTAAATCCACAGAAATAGTGAACTAGGCCTTTATTACTCCTCAGCAGAGCAGAGAAAAATACTCTCTAGCATATTGAAACTGAATATATAAAATATTACATTTGAATAGTCAATTAAATTGAAGTGTAATGCAATATTGACTCAATTCAGTTTCAAATCATGAAATACAAGTTCAATTTATGAATTCAATTTATGAATTCAATGATTACATTTGCGCATTCCAATTTTTTTATATAATTGGGATATTGGGATGGGCACTAACAATGCAATGACATATTTTGTAATGACACTAACAATTGTGTGTATGTGTATATTGTGTGTTCATATATGTGTACAGTATTTAGCAACATGTTTTGTTAGGCAGGCCTCAACAGAAGGGAGTGGTGCTGTGCACAGAGTGTTTTCCACAGCTCTGGGTGAAGGCCTATGTACTGGCTTAGGCTGTGCTCAGTGTTGGGAATGTGATTGTACCCTATAGGCAGGGCGTGTGTTAGGGGTGACCCCAGCTCCCATTAGAGCCATGAGGGGTCAGGAGTTATTTCACTCAAGCCGAGAGACATTTGGGTAAACAGTTATACTTCAGCGGACAGTGATGACTTAGACATTATCTCTACAGCCTTCATGGAAGGGGGATCTCGTCTGAGTTTAATCACTTATTTAAGCTGCTGGCTAGTGTGATCAACCAGGGTTTCGACCAAGGTTTCAAACCCGGGCCTCCTGAGCACCACAAGGCTGTGTTAGCCCATTGAGCTAAAGCCTAGGCATGTGTCAGGCGAGGTAACTCATCACACGACTGCATCCCTGGTGCTGGGGTATTTTGTCGGGTTACTTACAGATGCAGGCTTTCTGGTGCTCAGACGGTGTAGGAAAATAATCTGCCACAGGAACTGGAAATGTGCCAACCTAGTGGTACAAGATACATAAGTACAGTACGTGCCATCCATGGTCACATACTGTCCACACATCCCTGGTCACATACTGTCCACACATCCCTGGTCACATACTGTCCACACATCCCTGGTCACATACTGTCCACACATCCCTGGTTACAGACTGGCCACACATCCCTGGTCACATACTGGCCACAAATCCATGGTCACATACTCTCCACACATCCATGGTCACATGCTGTCCACACATCCCTGGTTACATACTGTCCACACATCCCTGGTCACATACTGTCCCCACATCCCTGGTCATATACTGTCCACACATCAATGGTCAACCAAATCTCGCTTAGGGCATCCAAAAGGCTAGAGCCGACCCTCCAAGAGTATGTTCTGTACATCACAGGATGTTGGTGGCACCTTAATTGGGGAGGACAGGCTTGTGGTAATGGCTGGAGCGAAATGGTGGAATGGTATCAAATACATCAAACACATGATTTCCATGTGTTTGATGCCATTCCATTTACACTGTTCTAGCCTCCACTCAGCAGCCTCCTGTGCTGTACATACATGTTCAACACATTCTGGGCTGGTGGCTTTGTAGCATGCATTTTTATGCTGAGTAGCACCTACATGACATAGTATACTGTGGTCAATTGAATAACATTTTTGCTGAACATAGGCTTTCTGGGTCTGGTTAGCCTGGACTAGATATTAGGGGTAGAAAACAGACACGACAGTTTAGGTAGGTGGGGGGGAAGTGTTTGGGTTTAATGGTGGACACGCAACCCCTGTGATAAATATAGCCTCCACCTGACCGCACAGTACACGTGACTGTGCAGGCTCTGGTTTCAATGGGGGTTGATCAACCAGCGATACCCACCACCATGCAAACAAGCACTCCTCTCCCTCCTCACTGTCAACCATATAATAGCACTGATCTTTAAATATAAAGTTCAATAAACACAAACTGCGTTCACTAGATGTCTTAGTAGTCTGTTTCTTGGTCTGTCAAAATACAGGTGGGGAAGTTTTGTGGGATTGTATACACATTTTCCCCAAAATGTCATACAGCAGTTAACATGGTGGTGAAGAAAATTGTGATCATAAAGATTGCAGTTATTGGGCTTTTAAAAAAGCTGAAACAACTTGATATGATGTTCAGGATGAGGTGAAGACACATCTTATTTATTTCTCAAAGGCAATTTTCCTGTGTTTTTATATATATATATACAGCTGAAGTCTGAAGTTTACAGTTGAAGTCTGAAGTTTACATACACCTTAGCCAAATACATTTAAACTCCGTTTTTCACAATTCCTGGCATTTAATCTTAGGAAAAAGTCCCTGTCTTAGGTCAGTTAGGATCACCACTTTATTTTAAGAATGTGAAATGTCAGAATAATACTAGAGAGAATGATTTATTTCAGCTTTTATTTCTTTCATCACATTCCCAGTGGGTCAGAAATTTACATACACTCAATTAGTATTTGGTAGCATTGCCTTTAAATTGTTTAACTTCGGTCAAACGTTTTGGGTAGCCTTCCACAAGCTTCCCACGATTGGGTGAATTTTGGCCTGTTCCTCCTGACAGAACTGGTGTAACTGAGTCAGGGTTGTAGGCCTCCTTGCTCGCACACACCTTTTCAGTTCAGGCCACAAATTTTCTATAGGTCAGGGCTTTGTGATGGCCTATCCAATACCTTAACTTTGATGTCCTTAAGCCATATAGCCACAACTTTGGAAGTATGCTTGGGGTCATTGTCCATTTGGAAGATCCATTTGCAACCAAGCTTTAACTTCCTGACTGATGTCTTGAGAGGTTGCTTCAACATATCCACATACTTTTCCTGCCTCATGATGCCATCTATTTTGTGAAGTGCACCAGTCCCTCCTGCAGCAAAGCACCTCCACAACATGATGCTGCTACCCCCGTACTTCACGGTTGGGATGGTGTTCTTTGGCTTGCAAGCCTCCCCCTTTTTCCTCCAAACATAACAATGGTCATTATGGCCAAACAGTTCTATTTTTGTTTCATCAGACCAGAGGACATTTCTCCAAAAAGTACGATCTTTGTCCCCCATGTGCAGTTGCAAACCGTAGTCTGGCTTTTTTATGGCGGTTTTGGAGCAGTGGCTTCTTCCTTGTCGATATAGGACTCGTTTTACTGTGGATATAGATACTTTTGCACATGTGTCCTCCAGCATCTTCACAAGGTCCTTTGCTGTTGTTCTGGGATTGGTTTGCACTTTTCGCACCAAAGTACGTTCATCTCTAGGAGACGTTCATCTCTCCTTCCTGAGCGGTATGATGACTGCGTGGTCCCATGGTGTTTATACTTGCTTACTATTGTTTGTACAGATGAACGTGGTACCTTCAAGCGTTTGGAAATTGCTCCCAAAGATGAACCAGACTTGTGGAGGTCTAACATTTTTTTCTGAGGTCTTGGCTGATTTCTTTTGATTTTCCAATGATGTCAAGCAAAGAGGCACTGCGTTTGAAGGTAGGCCTTGAAATACATCCACAGGTACACCTCCAATTGACTCAAATTATGTCAATTAGCCTATCAGAAGCTTCTAAAGCCATGACATAATTTTCTGGAATTTTCCAAGCTGTTTAAAGGCACAGTCAACTTAGTGTATGTATATTTCTGACCCATTGGAATTGTGATACAGTGAATTATAAGTGAAATAATCTGTCTGTAAACAATTGTTGGAAAAATTACTTGTGTCATGAACAAAGTAGATGTCCTAACCCGACCTTCCAAAACTATAGTTTGTTAACAAGAAATTTGTGGAGTGGTTGAAAAACAAGTTTTAATGTCTTCAACCTAAGTGAATGTAAACTTCCGACTTCAACTGTATATATGCAGTACCAGTCAAAAGTTTGGACACACCTACTCATTCAAGGGTTTTTCTTTATTTTTAGTATTTTCTACATTGTAGAATAATAGTGAAGACATCAAAACTATGAAATAACACATCTGGAATCCTGTTGTAACCAAAAAAGTGTTAAACAAATCAAAATATATTTTATAGTTGAGATTCTTCAAAGTATCAAACCTTTGCATTGACGACAGCTTTGCACACTCTTGGCATTCTCTCAACCAGCTTCATGAGGTAGCCACCTGGAATGCATTTCAATTAACAGGTGTGCCTTGTTAAAAGTTAATTTGTGGAATTTCTTTCCTTCTTAATGTGTGAGCCAATCAGTGTTGTGTCAAGGTACGGGTGGTATACAGACGATAGCCCTATTTGGTAAAATACAAAGTCCATATGGCAAGAACAGCTCAAATGAGCAAAGAGAAACGACAGTCCATCATCACTTTAAGACATCAAGGTCAGTCAATCCGGAAAATTTCATGAACTTAGAAAGTTTCTTCAAGTGCAGTCGCAAAAACCATCAAGTGCTATGATGAAACTAGCTCTCATGAGGACGGCCACAGGAAAGGAAGACCCAGAGTTACCTCTGCTGCAGAGGATAAGCTCATTAGAGTTAACTGCACCTCAGATTGCAGCCCAAATAAATGCTTCACAGAGTTCAAGTAACATACACATCTCAACATCCACTGTTCATGAAGTCCTGATGTCAATCAGGACTTCATGGTCGAATTGCTGCAAACAAACCACTACTAAATGACACCAATAAGAAGAAGAGACTTGGGCCAAGAAACACAAGCAATGGACATTAGACCGGTGGAAATATGTCCTTTGGTTTGATGAGTCCAAATCTGAGATTTTTGTTCCAACCGCCGTGTCTTTGTGAGACGCAGAGGAGGTGAACACATGATCTCCGCATGTGTGGTTCCCACCATGAAGCATGGAGGAGGAGGTGTGATGGTGCTTTGCTGGTGACACTGTCAGTGATTTTGTTTTGAATTCAAGGCACACTTAACCAGTATTGGTACTACAGCATTCTGCAGTGATACGCCATCCCATCTGGTTTGTGCTTTGTGGGACTATCATTTGTTTTTCAACAGGACAATGACCCAAAACGCACCTCCAGGCTGTGTAAGGGCTATTTGACCAAGAAGGAGATTTATAGAGTTCTGCAGTAGACCACAGTGGGAAGGAAAAGCAGCCAACAAGTGTTCAGCATGTGTGGGAACTCCTTCAAGACTGTTGGAAAAGCATTCCTCATGAAGCTGGTTGAAAGACGTATGATGGCGCCGACAGAGATTGTCTCCTCGCTTCGCGTTCTTAGGAATCTATGCAGTATTTTGTTTTTTTATGTATTATTTCTTACATTGTTACCCCAGGAAATCTAAAGTCTTATTACATACAGCCAGGAGAACTAGTGGATATAAGAGCAATGTCAACTTACCAACATTACGAGCAGGAATACAACATTCCCGAAGAAGATCCTCTCTTCGGACCACCACCCAGGAAAATGGATCTAATCCCAGCAGCTGACCAAAAACAATGGCGATGCACATGGAGCGGTCTTCTGGTCGGGCTTCGTAAATGGGCACATTGCTCACCGCTCCCGAGTATACTATTTGCCAATGTCCAGTCTCTTGACAATGTAGACTAAATTCGAGCAAGGGTTGCCTTCCAGAGAGACATCAAAGACCGTAACATTCTCTGTTTCACAGAAACATGGCTCTCTCGGGATATGTTGTCTGAATCGGTCCAGCCACCGGGCTTCTCCATGCATCGCGCCGACAGAGATAAACACCTCTATTGGAAGAGGAACTGCGGGGGTTTATGCTTTATGATTAACAACTCATGGTGTGATCATAACAACACACAGGAACTCAAGTCCTTCTGCTCACCCGACCTAGAATTCCTTACAATCAAATGCCGACCATTCTACCTACCAAGAGAATTCTCATCAGTTATAGTCACAGCTGTGTACATCCCCTCTCAAGCAAACATCAAGACGGCCCTCAAGGAACTTCACTCGACTCTATGTAATCTGGATACTGTATACCCTGAGGCTGCCTTTATTGCAGCTGGGGATTTTAACAAAGCAAATTTGAGATCAATGTTACGCACATTTTATCAGCATATTGATTGCACGACATGTAGGGCTAATACCTCACTGCTACTCTAACTTCCGCGATGCATACAAAGCCCTCCCCTGCCCTCCCTTTGGCAAATCCGATCACGACGCTATCTTGCTTGTGCCGGCTTATAGGCAGAAACTCAAACAGGATGTACCAGTGACGAGAACCATTCAACGCTGGTCTGACCCATCGGAAGCCACGCTCCAATATTGTTTTGATCACACGGACTGGAATATGTTCCAGTCAGCCTCAGAGAACAACATTGATCTATACACTGACTCGGTGAGTGCATTTATAAATAAGTGCATTGGAGATGTTGTAACCACTGTGACTATTAAAACCTACCCTAACCAGAAACATGGATGGAAAAACTGAAAGCGTGATCCCCTGCATTTGACCATGGAAAGAGATCTGGCCATATGGCTGAATATAAACAGTGTAGTTATTCCCTCCGCAAGGCAATCAAACAAGCAAAATGCCTGTACAGGGACAAGGTGGAGTCGCGATTCAACGGCTCAGACACGAGACGTATGTGGCAGGGTCTACAGGAAATCACAGACTGAAAATCACAGACGTCACGCTTCCAGACAAACTAAACACCTTCTTTGCCCGCTTTGAGGATAACACAGTGCCACCGTCGTGGTTCGCTAACAAAGTCTGCGCCCCCCTCTCCTTCTCAGTAGCTGATGTGAGTAAAATATTTTAACATGTTAACCCTCGCTAGGCTGCTGGCTCAGACGGCATCACAAGCCACGTCCTCAGAGCATGAGCAGACCAGCTGGCTGGTGTGTTTACGGACATATTTAATCGCTCCCGATCCCAGTCTGTTGTCCCAAGATGCTTCAAGAAGGCTACCATTGTTCCTGTACCCAAGAAGTCAAAGATAACTGAACTAAATGACTACCGCCCCGTAGCACTCATTTCTGTCATCATGAAGTGCTTTGAGAGGCTAGTCAAAGATCATAGCACTGCCACCTTACCGGCCACCCTAGACCCACTTCAGTTTGCATACCGCCCCAACAGGTCCACAGATGATGCAATCGCCATCACACTGCACACCGCCCTATCCCATCTGGACAAAAAAAATACCTATGTAAGAAAGCTGTTTATTGACCACAGCTCAGCATTCAACACCATAGGACCCTCCAAGCTCATCATCAAGCTGGAGGCCCTGGGTCTCAACCCCTCCATGTGCAACTGGGTCCTGGACTTTCTGACGGGCCGCCCCCAGGTGGTGAGGGTAGGAAAGAACATATCCACTTCACTGACCCTCAACACTGGGGCCCCACAAAGGTGTGTGCTCAGCCCTCTCCTGTACTCCCTGTTCACCCACGACTGCGTGGACATGTACGCCTCCAAATCATCAAGTTTGCAGACAACACAACAGTAGTGGGCTTGATCACCAACAACGACGAGACAGCCTACAGGGAGGAGGTTAGGGCACTCGGAGTGTGGTGTCAGGAAAACAACCTCTCACTCAACGTCAACAAAACAAAGGAGATGATCGTGGACTTCAGGAAACAGCAGAGGGAGCACACCCCTATCCATATCGAAGGGTCAGCAGTGGAGAAGGTGGAAGGTTTTCGGCGTACACATCACAGAGAAATTGAAATGGTCCACCCACACAGACAGTGCGGTGAAGAAGGCGCAACATTTGGCTTGTCACCCAAGACCCTGACAAACTTTTACAGATGCACAATCGAGAACATCCTGTCGGGCTGTATCACAGCCTGGTACGACAACTGCACCGCCCTCAACCGCAAGGCTCTCCAGAGGGTGGTGAGGTCTGCACAACACATCACTGGGGGCAAACTACCTGCCTGAGAAACAGCTTCTATCTCAAGGCCATCAGACTGCTAAACAGCAATCACTAATTCAGAGAGGCTGCTGCCCACATTGAGACCCGATCACTGGACACTTTAATAAATGGATCACTAGTCACTTTAAACCATGCCACTTTAAATAATGCCACTTTAATAATGTTTACATATCTTACATTACTCATGTCACATGTATATACTGTATTTTATACCATCTACTGCACTTTGTCTATGCCGCTCGGCCATCGCTCATCCATATATTTATATGTACATATTCTCATTCACCCCTTTAGATTCGTGTGTATTAGGTAGTTGTTTGGGAATTGTTAGATTACTTGTTAGATTTGTGTATTAGGTAGTTGTTGGTAATTGTTAGATTATTTGTTAGATATTACTGCACTGTTGGAACTAGAAGCACAAGCATTTCGCTACACTCGCATTAACATCTGCTAACCATGTGTATGTGTATGTGACCAATAACATTTGATTTGACTGACTTGATTTGATTTGAGAATGCCAAGAGTGTGCAAAGCTGTCATCAAGGCAAAGGGTGGCTACTTTGAAGAATCTAAAATATATTTTGATTTGTTTAATACTTTTTTGATTACTACATGATTCCAGATGGGTTATTTAATAATTTTGATGTCTGCACTATTATTCTACAATGTAGAAAATATAAAAAATAAAGAAAACCCCTTGAATGAGTAGGATTGTCTAAACTTTTGACTGGTACTGTATTTAAACCCCCAAAAATATATATTTCCACACTATGAGGTTGGAATAATACTGTGAAATTGTGCAAATCATGATAATGCCTTTTAGAGTAAGAGTTGTTTGAAAAGACAAATCAAATTTTATTTGTCACATGATCCGAATACAAGAGGTGTGGACCTTACTGTGAAATGCTTACTTACAAGACCTTAACCAACAATGCAGTTTTAAGAAAATAGAGTTAAGACAATATTTACTAAATAAACTCAAGTAAAAAACAAATAAAAGTTACGCAATAAAATAACAACAAGGCTATATACAGGGGGCAGTACCAAGTCAATGTGCGGGGGTACAGGTTAGTCGAGGTAATTTTTACATGTAGGTAGGGGTAGTGACTATGCATAGATAATAATTAATAAACAGCGAGTAGCAGCAGTGTACATAGACTTGGTTCTCCGATATCGCTTGCCGTGCGGTAGCAGAGAGAACAGTCCATGACTTGGGTGTCTGGAGTCTTTGACAATTTTTGGGGCCTTTTGGGGCCTGCGCCAGTTATGTACTGGGCCGTACGCACTACCCTTTGTAGTGACTTATGGTCGGATGCCGAGCAGTTGCCATGACAGGCGGTGATGCCAGGTGGTAAATTTGCTAAAAGATCAATAACAACCCTGCTCCTTTGTCTCCCACATTAAGCACTGAGCCAAAAGTTGAAACACCTTATGTTATGTATGCCTATGTAGTGTTCAGAATCAGGTTTCAAAAGGCTAGAAGTATTTTTTGGCAGCTGCAGCTTGGCACCATGCTGTTCTGACTTGGGTTGTAAAGTTGACATGGCTATGGATTCCAAGGCTCTCGGCCTTCGTCAGAGCTTCTGTGATATGTTTTGTTTTTCACCCTTTAGTAGACTTCTGAGTCAAAACGTTTGATCAAACATAACAATGTGGATTTAATCATTTAGTACATTTGGGGTGGCAGGTAGCCTAGTGGTTAGAGCGTTGGACTAGTAACCGAAAGGTTGCAAGATTAAATCCCCAAGCTGACAAGGTAGAAATCTGTCGTTCTGCCCCTAAATAAGACCGTTAACCCACTGTTCCTAGGCCGTCATTGAAAATAAGAATTTGTTTTTAACTGACTTGCATAGTTAACTTATAGTAAAATTTAAAAAAATGTTTAAAGTGTACTGTCACATCTACTCCCGTTCCTCTCCTTTGGTGTCTGACATCGCCGATTTACTAACCAACGGTCCTGGCATTCATCATTACGAGCACCTGGCATTCATCGGAGTGGGAGCTGCAACCTATACGTCACCTCTCACTCCGCCTGCCCTGTAAGAAGCTGAGCCCCCGGTTTGTGGGGCCGTTCAAGTTTCTCCAGAGTGTCAACGAGGTGACGTATAGGTCACGCTAACTCCCGTTCCTCCCCTCCGGCGTTCGACGTTGCCGGTTTACTAACCACCGGTCCTGGCATTCATCATCACGTGCACCTGCACTTCATCATTAGGTACACCTGGACTCCATCACTTCATGGATTACCTCCCCTATATCGGTCACTCCCTTAGTTCCATGCCCCATGCAGTATTGACTATGTTTCATGTCTTTGTTATATTGTTCTACATTCTGTTTTATTTTTATTAAACTCACCACCTGCACTTGCTTTCCGACTCCCGGCATATACGTTACATGTGCATAGATGACAGGAACATGGTTCAGGTCTTTCCTAACAGGGGATATTACGGTCTCTGACATTAATGGAACTCATGTCCATACTTGGGCCACTACTGTTCCTGATATACAGTGCATTCGGAAAGTATTCAGACCACTTTTTTCACATACTGTTACAATACAGCCATATTCTAAATTGATTTAAAAAAAAGTTTTTTTCCTCAACAATCTACAGCGAAAATGACAAAGCAACAACAGGTTTTTAGAAATGTTTGCAAATGTATAAAAAATAAAATACTGAACTATCATATTTACATAAATATTCAGACCCTTTACTCAGTACTTTGTTGAAGCACCTTCGGCAGTGATTACAGCCTCGAGTCTTTTGGGTATGATGCTATAAGCTTGGCACACCTGTATTTGCGGAGTTTCTCCCATTCTTCTCTGAAGATCCTCTCAAGCTCTGTCAGGTTGGATGGGGAGCGTTGCTGCACAGCTATGTTCAGGTCTCTCCAGAGATGTTTGATCGGGTTCAAGTCTGGTCTGTGGCTGGGCCACTCAAGGACATTCAGAGACTTGTCCCGAAGCCACTCCTGCGTTGTCTTGGCTGTGTGCTTAGGGTCGATGTCTTGCTGGAAGCTGAACCTTTGCCCAAGTCTGAGGTCCTGATCGCTCTGGAACAGGTTTTCATCAAGGATCTTTCTGTACTTTGCTCCGTTCATCTTTCCCTCGATCCTGACTAGTCTCCCAGTCCCTGCTTCTGAAAAACATCCCAACAGCATGGTGCTGCCACCACCATGCTTCACTGTAGGGATGGTATTGGCCAGGTGATGAGAAGTGCCAGGTTTCCTCCATATGTGCTGTTCGGCATTCAGGCCAAAGAGTTCAATCTTGGTTTCATCAGACCAGAGAATCTTGGTGCCTTTTGGCAAACTCCAAGCGGGTTGTCATGTACCTATTTATGCTGCAGTAGTTTATGTGTCAGGGGGCAAGGGTCAGTCTGTTATATCTGGAGTATTTCTCCTCTCTTATTCGGTAACCTGTGTGAATTTTAGTATGCTCTCTCTAATTCTCTCTCTCTTTTATTCTCTTTCTTTCTCTCTCTCGGAGGACCTGAGCCTTAGGACCATTCCTCAGGACTACCTGGCCTGATGACTCCTTGCTGTCCCCAGTCCACCTGGAAGTGCTGCTGCTCCAGTTTCAACTGTTCTGCCTGCGGCTATGGAACCCTGACCTGTTCACCAGACATGCTACCTGTCCCAGACCTGCTGTTTTCAACTCTCTAGAGACAGCAGGAGTGGTAGAGATACTCTGAATGATCTGCTATGAAAAGCCAACTGACATTTACTCCTGAGGTGCTGACCTGTTGCACCCTCGACAACCACTGTGATTATTATTATTTAACCCTGCTGGTCATCTATGAACATTTTAAAATCTTGGCCATGTTCTGTCATAATCTGCACCCGGCACAGCCAGAAGTGGACTGGCCACCCCTCACAGCCTGGTTCCTCTCTAGATTTCTTCCTAGGTTCTGGCCTTTCTAGGGAGTTTTTCCTAACCGCCGTGCTTTTACACCTGCATTGCTTGCTGTTTGGGGTTTTAGGCTGGGTTTCTGTACAGCACTCTGTGACATCAGCTGATGTAAGAAGGGCTTTATAAATACATTTTATTGATTGATTGATTTATTGACCACTCTACCTTAAAGGTGTGATTAGTGGAGTGCTTTAGAGAAGGTTGTCCTTCTGGAAGGTTCTCCCATCCCCACAGAAGAACTCTGGAGCCATCGGGTTCTTGGTCACCTACCTGACCAAGGCCCTTCTCCACGATTGCTCAGTTTGGCCGGGCGGCCAGCTCTAGGAAGAGACTTGGTGGTTCCATACTTCTTCCATTTAATAATGATGGAGGCCACTGTGTTCTTGGGGACCTTCAATGCTGCAGACATTTTTTGGTACCCTTCCCCAGATCTGTGCCTCGACACAATCCTGTCACGGAGCTCTAGGGACAATTCCTTCGACATCATGGCTTGGTTTTTGCTCTGACATACCTGTCATCTGTGGGAGCTTATATAGACAGATGTGTGCCTTTCCAAATCATGTCCAATCAATTGCATTTACCACAGGTGGACTCCATTCAAGTTGTAGAAACATCTCAAGGATGATCATTGGAAACAGGATTCACCTGAGCTCAATTTCGAGTCTCATAGCAAAGGGTCTGTATCACAACTCAGGATAAGACCCAGATGGAGACACAGGAGGCGGATAGTTAGATTTGCAGATAATTTATTATAACACAGAGGGCAGGCCAAGGGCAGGTTGAGGGCATCGCAAACCAGGTAAGTATCAGGCAGGTACAGGACAGCAGGCAGGCAGCAAGGTCAGAACTGGGAAGACAAGAAACAAAAACTAGAGAAGAGGAAAAAACGGGAAACACACTGGTACGACCTGACAATACAAGACGAACTGGCAACAGACAAACAGAAACTGCAGGTATAAATACACAGGGGATAATGGGAAAAAAATTGACACCTGGTGGGGGGTGGAGACAGTCTCTAGACAGGTGAAACAGCTTAGGGTGTGACAGTACCCCCCCCTCTAGTGGCTTCCTATCTGGGCATATACCTGGTTGACTGGGAGGGTTATGGCCCGGAGGAGGGGGGGGGGTATCCCCTGCCCCGAGGTCGAAACACTCAGGAGGTGCCTCACTGTGTACGCTGGATGGCCATCGATGAGACAAGGGATAGGAGTGGGCCTGGAAACAGGAGGCAAAGGGCTGTGAGACAGAGGTTTAATCCTAGACACATGAAAAGTGGGATGTATACAGAGGGTGCGGGGCAACAGAAGACGAATTTCTTACGTAGGTATTCCTCTTGTCCAGATGGGTTAGGGCAGTGTGCAGTGTGATTGCGATTGCGTCGTCTGTGGACCTGTTGGGATGGTAAGCAAATTGGAGTGGGTCCACGGTGTCTGGCAGGATGGAGGTGATATGATCCTTGAGTAGTCTCTCAAAGCACTTCATGATGACGGAAGTAAGTGCTACGGGGCGATAGTCATTTAGCTCAGTTACCTTAGCTTTCTTGGGAACAGGAACAATGGTGGCCCTCTTGAAGCATGTGGGAACAGCAGACTGGGATAGGGATTGATTGAATATGTCCGTAAACACACCAGCCAGCTGGTCTGCGCATGCTCTGAGGACACGGCCAGGGATGCCATCTGGGCCAGCAGCATTGCGAGGGTTAACACATTTAAATGTTTTACTCACGTTGGCTGCGGTGAAGGTGAGCCCGCAGGTTTTGGTAGCGGGCCGTGTCAGTGGCACTGTATTGTCCTCAAAGCAAGCAAAGAAGTTGTTTAGTTTGTCTGGGAGCAGGACGTCGTGGTTCGCGACGGGGCTGGTTTTCTTTTTGTAGTCCGTGATTGACTGTAGACCCTGCCACATTCCTCTCGTGTCTGAGCCGTTGAATTGTAACTCTACTTTGTCTCTATATTGACACTTAGCTTGTTTGATTGCCTTGCGGAGGGTATAGCTACACTGTTTGTACTCAGTCATGTTTCCGGTCGCCTTACCCTGGTTAAAAGCAGTTGTTCGCGCTTTCAGTTTTGCTCGAATGCTGCCATCAATCTACGGTTTCTGGTTGGGGAAGGTTTTAATAGTTGCTATGGGTACAACATCACCGATGCACTTGCTAATAAACTTGCTCACCGAATCAGCGTACACATCAATGTTGTTGTCTGATGCTATCCGGAACATATCCCAGTCCACGTGCTAGAAGCAATCTTGCAGCGTGGAATCAGATTGGTCGGACAAGCGTTGAACAGACCTGAGAACGGGCATTTCCTGTTTTAGTTTCTGTCTGTAGGCTGGGAGCAACAAAATGGAGTCATGGTCAGACTTCCCGAAAGGAGGGCGGAGAATAGCCTTGTATGCATCATGGAAGTTAGAATAACAATGATCAAGGATTTTACCAGCCCGGGTGGCACATTCGATATGCTGATAAAATTTAGGGAGCCTTGTTTTCAAATTAGCCTTATTAAAATCCCCAGCCACAATAAATGCAGCCTCAGGATATGTGGTTTCCAGTTTACATAGAGTCCAATGGATTTCTTTCAGTGCCGTCGATGTGTCAGCTTGAGGGGGGATNACCGACTCAGATAACGTGTCCTGAGTGAGCCATGTTTCCTTGAAGCAAAGAACGTTGCAGTTGCCGATGTCTCTCTGGAAGGCAACTCTTGCTCGTATTTCATCCCCCTTGTTGTCCAGAGACTGGACATTGGCAAGTAAAATACTCAGGAGAGGTCCCCGATGTGCCCGTCTACGTAGCCAAAACGTAGACGGGCCAAAAGACCAAAAGACCGCCGCGTTTCTCCCTTCTCCGGCGCCGCCGTTGTTTTGAGTCGCCGGCTGGGATCCAGTCTATTGTCCTGGTTGGTGGACCAAACAGAGGATCCGCTTCGGGAAAGTCGTATTCCTGGTCGTAATGTTGGTAAGTTGACGTTGCTCTTATATCCAATAGTTCCTCCCGGTTGTATGTAATAAAACTTAATATTTCCCGGGGTAACAATGTAAGAAGTAATACATAAAAAAAAAATACTGCATAGTTTCCTGAGAACGTGAAGCGAGGCGGCCATCTCTGTCGGCGCCGGAAGTCCATCAGGGCAGATCCCAAGTGGAAAGCCATACCCTCTGTCCGAGACAATAGCAGGGATCAGGGGTCCGGTGGCAATGACGAGGCAATGAAGAGCCTGTTGCCGATATCTGAGAAGAGCGGACCGGGCTCTCTTCCAGGCACGGCAACAGCGGCGGACAAACATCTGGGCAGAGGGTATGCTGATATTTGAGATTCTTCAAAGTAGCCACCGTTTGCCTTGATGACAGCTTTGCACACTCCCTGTAGGCTTTCTCATCATTGTTGGTTCTCAGGCCTACCACTGTTGTTATCAGTAAACTTGATGATTGAGCTGGACACATGCGGGGCCATGCAGTCATGGGTGAATAGAGAGTACAGGAGTGGGCGAGCACAAGTATGTGGTCAAATTTCACAACTCTTAGTACAAAACTCAAAACAGATAATCAAAATTGCAGTCTTTTTCAAAACTTAATGTAAGGATTGACATTGGTAAAGACGAGAAGCAGGTACAGAGAGTGAACATTTAATAGCAACGGCCATGGAACAGGACAGCATCTGGACAGGAACACATAACATTAATGCTGAAATCGGTAACAGACTGAGGAGCAAACAGAAATAGGGAAGGCAATCAACAAAGTGAAGGAGTCCAGGTGAGTCCAGTGAGTGCGTAATGACGGTGACAGGTGTGGGGCAGCCTGGCGCCCTCGAGCGCCAGAGAGGGAGAGCGGTAGCAGGTGTGTCGGTACCCCCCCCCCTCAAGGGGCAGCCACCCGGCGTCCCACCTGGGCAAGCCTGACGGGCTGGCCGAGGCATGGGTGCTGGACAAGCTGGCTGGGGGAGTAGAAGCCTGATGAACCTGCAGAGGCATGGGAGCCTGGCGAGCCGGCTGAGGCGTGGGAGCCTGATGATCCGGCTGAGGCATGGGAGCCTAACGATCCCGTGAGGCAAGAAAGTCAGACGATCCTGCTGAGGCGTGGGAACCTGATGGGCCGGCTGAAGAATGACGTGGGGTGGGTCCCTGCCGAGCCCACAGAGGCAAGAAGACCTCTCAAGCCAGCTAAGGCATGGAAGCCCGACGAGCTAGCTGAGGCACCCCTGGTTCCATCGGTGGCGGCACCCGGACCCGACGTCACCAACCAAAAAACAAAATCCTCCCTGATGCTTCGTATAGTGGTGTCAGCATTCTGTAAGGATCGACGCTGGTAGAGATGAGAAAAAGATACAGGGAGTGAACATTTAATAGCAACGGACATGGAACAGGACAGGACAGCATCTGGCCATGAACACATAACAACATAAAATGCTGACACCGGGAACAGACTGAGAAGCAGACAGAAATAGGGAAGGCAATCAACAAAGTGAAGGAGTCCAGGTGAGTCCAGTGAGCGCTGATGCGCGTAATGATGGTGACAGGTGTGCGTAATGAAGGACAGCCTGGCTCCCTCGAGCACCAGAGAGGGAGAGCGGGAGCAGGCGTGACAGTACCCCCCCTCTAGGGGCGCCACTCGGCATCCCACCTGGGCTGAGGTGCCGGCTGAGGCATGGGTGCCTGACAATCCCGCTGAGGTGTGAAAGCCTGATGAACCAGCTGAGGCGTGCGAGCCTGATTGGCCGGCTGAAGCATGATGTGGGGTGGGCGCCTGCCGAGCCCACAGAGGCAAGAAGACCTCTCAAACCAGCTAAGGAAGCCCGACGAGCTAGCTGAGGCACTCCCAGTGACGCACCCGGACCCGACGTCACAAACCAAAAAACAAAAACCTCCCTGATGCTTCATATAGCGGAGTCAGCATTCTGTAAGGATCTCATTCTGTGCACCAGTTACGGAGTTCTACATCACCAGCCTCTAGGCATCAATGAACTGTTTCATTATGCACACCTGGTTTCCATTTCCCCTGATTAGTAATTGTATAATTGTGACTTTGTTTACTATTGTCTTGGTCGGTTATGGTTCCCATGTTCGAGTACCTGTGTTTGTTGTTTTGGCTTTCGTACTGCGTGTATTGTGTACATGTTATAACAAGTCTCGTCTCGTGTATTGTTGTGCACTAGTTATTACGGGTCTCGTCCCATGTATTGTTATTACGGGTCTCGTCCCGTGTATTTATTAGAGGTTTAACCTCGCTATTTTGTTTGGGTTACACCCTATTACATATTCCTGTGCCTGTCTCCAATTATTTATACAACGTGACAGAATAACCGACCCTAAAGGGAGATAGTGGGAATGGCCTGTCCGACGACGCTGCTGCAACTGGCCCTGACCGACCCTCACAGCATCCCTGTGGTCGTCCTCGAGGCCGGTGTCGTCATGCTGCTTGCGCAGCGTGTCGGGGGGTACTGTCACGGATCCCCCTGGGACTGTTGCTCATTCTGAGCACCTGTTCCGGAGTTCTACATCACCGTTCTCTAGGGTACTGTCACGGATCCCCCTGGTACTGTTGCACATTCTGAGCACCTGTTCCGGAGTTCTACGTCATCGTTTTCTAGGCGTCACTGAACTGTTTCATTACGCACACCTGGTTCCCATTTCCCTGATTAGTAATTGTGCCTTTGTTCACTATTGTCTTGGTCGGTTTATTGTTCCCATGTACGTTGGTCTTGTGAGTACCTGTGCTTTGTTGTTTCGGCTTTCGTGCTGTGTGTGTTGTGTACTTGTTATTACGGGTCTCGTCCCGTGTATTTATTTTAGGATTAAACTCGCTCTTTTGTTTGGGTTACATTCCTGTGTTTTTGTATACATGTTTGTTTTGTGCTTCGTCCCTATGCCTTTCATGGCATGTTGTATTTGTGGGTGGAGTATTAAAACCCCCTATTACGTATTCCTGCGCATGTCTCCAATCATTTATACAACGTGACAGGCCATTGAGAAGACCGACGACACCTTTGCTAATGGGGCATCCATCAGCCTACCAACAATCACCTGGTGCCTCTTCAAAAGGCGGGCATCTATGAAACACATTTCCTGGTGCCTTTTGAGAAAAACAACAACCGGGTGAAACCACTGCAGGCTGAATATGTTCAGGTACAGCACTATATACTGTATAACTATTACTATTTGATGCACATGCTACTTCACAATATCATATTGGAAATTATTGTAAAAGATATCATGTTGTGTGTTTGTGATTACATCAATGTTCTCATTACATTTCACAAACTTATATTTTGAATCAATGGTTGTGTGGTGAGAGATGTTTACATTCCAAATTAATGCATAATGACAGGTTTTGAATGAAAGACTGGCTGCGTTACAAGTGTGACCAGTTTGAAGTTTTGTACTAAGAGTAGTGAAAATGTACCACATACTTGTGAAAATAGTACCAAAGCAATGAATGTTTGGTGTAATTTTAACACACATTTCTCTGGTTACAAATAAAATAATGGTTGGCTTAATTTTAAATTCAAATCTCTGGCTATTAATAAAACATTTGAAACATAAACAGCGTTTAAGGGGTTCTGAACAGACCACATCAAACCGGTTATACCGTGTCCCACCACCCCTCCTAACCAATCCACAAAACTGATCAAAGTCACAATAGGTCTTTTGTACCCCAAATTGCAATGGCCATTTTCCCCAAGTCTCACATACACACACACCACCCCCTTACAGATCAAAGTAATCAGATCAAAGATATTTACATACAACACGTGGTGACCATGTGGTTATCTAATTGAATTACCTAAGTTTATTACCCCCCCTGTCACGCCCCCCTCATAAATAACGAGGCATGAAATACATTTTCACAGATTGAACCCTAAATGAACTACTACCAGTGCTTGAATACACATATTCACATGGTTTAGCACAGCCACAATACAAGAGCCAGTGTCCGCAATTGCAAGGTGCCCAAAGCCAATGCTGAGGCATGGAGCTCTTTCTTTTATACTGGAATTCAACTGTTGAATGGCCTCCCATTAGCCATTAAGCTGTCCCAGTTTTTTTTTAGAGTGTAGGTTAGTGCCCGTCTGTGGGAAAACATGTACAGGCTTACAGAACAGAATGACTGAAATAGACTCTAGGTTTAGTCTTGCGTTTTTGTATTGATGTATTTATTTAGATGTAGGATAGTTAGCTGCTTATCATGGTCTTGATTTTTGTATTGATGATGTATCTATAGTGATACCGTATAGGCTAGTTAGCAGTTTATCATAATTTTCCTGTGGTTTCATTTATTTTCATGTGTGTTATGTTCTGTTTTTGACTTACACTGAGGACCGTTATTGGAATTAAGTGTTTTTACTCTTTCATGTGTCATCCTCTGGGTTTCGTGTACTTTTAAAGATGCTTAAAAATGTACAAATTATTTTGCCAATAAAATTTAATCAATCAATCAATATAAATCATGAAATCTCAATGTAGACATCGACCAATTTATTTAAGTCATTGAGGACAGTGAAGGATACATACGTTACAAATTGCTGTGGTTATCGACTATACTTCAGTAGGTTCACATGTTATACATATGTTATACTTCTGTAACATACGTTATATATTGGCCCTCTTTCTGGGACTCACCCACAAACAGGACCAAACCTGGCCTGCTGAGGAGTGACGGACTCCATCCTAGCTGGAGGGGTGCTCTCATCTTATCTACAAACATAGACAGGGCTCTAACTCCCATAGCTCCACAATGAGATAGGGTGCAGGCCAGGCAGCAGGCTGTTAGCCAGCCTACCAGCTTAGTGGAGTCTGCCACTAGCACAGTCAGTGTAGTCAACTCAGCTATCCCCATTGAGACCGTGTCTGTGCCTCGATCTAGGTTGGGCAAAACTAAACATGGCGGTGTTCGCCTTAGCAATCTCACTGGAATAAAGACCTCCTCCATTCCTGTCATTATTGAAAGAGATTGTGATATCTCACATCTAAAAATAGGGCTACTTAATGTTAGATCCCTCACTTCCAAGGCAGTTATAGTCAATGAACTAATCGCTGATCATAATCTTGATGTGATTGGCCTGACTGAACCATGGCTTAAGCCTGATTAATTTACTGTGTTAAATGAGGCCTCTCCTCCTGGTTACACTAGTGACCATATCCTGGTTACACTAGTGACCATATCCTGGTTACACTAGTGACCATATATGAATGATGCATTTTATTTTGTAAAGTGGTTTCTTGCATTAAACAACACAACAACATTTTCAGTCACCTCCTTGTCTGAAGGACGAGTGGATAAACAGGTTAATGTCAAGCCCAGCATTTTTTTTTCAAAAGACTCATGGAATGTAGGCCTACATTGAACACTACACATTGGCTGCTACTGTAGGCTGAATGATAGAATAGCTATTTCCATGTTAAAATGTATGGGATGCATTTTCTCCATTGTTTTTGATGACAGGCCACTCTGGTAGGCCTACATTATGATCAAATAGCAGTTGCATACTTGACCACTATTAAAACTAACAGCCTCAGTGTTAAAAGTAAATGAGAGCCGGAAGTTGAACAGAATTTTGACAACATTCAAGTTTGTGCTGAAATGAGAGGGACCGTTAGCCAACGTTAGCCAGTTAGTTTGGGTGCTTGACTGCCGTTGTGTTGTCAGAATGCTCGGATCCTAGGCGAAAGTGTCCAATGTGCTCTGAACATTCTGACAGCGAAATTTACGATCAGACAATCTGACACAGCTCTGTGAAATTATGAACACCCAGAGCGCACTATGAAATTACGAACGCCCAGAGCGCACTATGAGCGCACTCTGAGCGCACTCTGAGCGCACTCTGAGCGCACCGCACTCTGAACGCACTCTGGCACTCCAGATTGAATTTAGGAACACACCCTTTATGACCATATTATGACAGGTTATGTTAGCTGTTATGACATATGATGACATGGTTATGACCGTGTCATAACATGACATGACACTGGGTGTCAACTAAAGTGTTACCAAAGTATCTGCAGTCTATGTATTGAGGTGGTCGGACTATGAGGTGAAATAATTTTTTGCGGCCTGAGTTGAGGGGTTTATATATACTATGTAGTCACAGTGCTTTCGTAGCTTCTGTAGTGTGAAGGTCTGTCGGTTCACATGCATCCTACAGTATAACGGCCCTCCACCAGCTCGGATCTGGGCGGCTGTAGTGTGTGAAATGTTTGCAGCTGCAATATCAGGAGACAGAGAGACATTCTCAGAGGCTACTACTTGCCTCAACCTACAGCTCGACTAATGATTATGGGGAAGAAACACACTCAAAACACACAGGCCCATTACTGCACTGCTGAGGTTATCACTATCAAGTTGTAAGTTAACAGTGTTGTCTGCCCATGCCAGCCCAGTAGACTCATTCCAATTTCATAATGCAACAACAACATCTTTAATTTAGAAAGTGTATCCATTGCAAAAATCTGGAAGGTCAGCTTTAATCAGGGCGACAGTTAAAGATGCAGTAAGTCATGTCAAAAGGTATCAGATTCTTTACTTACCATCAACAGCTGCAAATTCCAATGAACATCCCGTTTTGAATTTCACTTTCCTTGCTTTGTCTAACAACACTACCATGAACCTAGCAAATAAGTTTTGTGGATCAGAGTGCAGTATTAATTTAGTTTCATAGCACAAACGTTTGCATGTTTCGCTCACTGGGTTTAGCCACAGAGGGAGCAAGGTTGCCCTGGCAAGTTCAGGGGGGTTGCCTAGCAACACGTGCCTCAGAGGGAGTCAACTTCTGCATTGCGCAACAAATTCCCATGATTTGTGAATCTGTTCAGAATTAACAACTAGAGCAACATCTTCTGAAATGGCTTTGAAAAAATAAGATTCCAGCTAATAAGGAGAAGTATCTAACAAAATATAAACACTAATCATAAACTATTTACATATACATTTGTGGACAGAATTCTTACTTACTCAGTCTTTAAGAGTGCTGATGAGTGACGACTGTTTAGGAATGTGGGGGAATGGGCATGGGGAGGCCAGCAGGGGGGTGGGTGGCAGGAACTGGGAAAGAGCCCAATTTGGTCATCCCGCTGTTGAAGGTGAACATGCAGGAGACAGCTGTGTAACAAGAGAAAGGGTTTTGATTCAGGGCAAGAGCATCGTGACCAGCCCACACCACTCCATATCCGCTCACAGTGGTAGTGGAGGGAGGGGGTGGAGTAGCGGGTCGGGGTTTAGTGGTAGAAGTTGGGACTAGGGTGAGGGTAGGCAAAGGGGTTAGGGTGTTATCAGAGGACAAGATAGAAAGAGTGAAGACATTGTGTGGGAAGGCTGGGATGCAGGCTGTTGCCATTGCCAATTGGCCAGATCACACCACAGACTGGCAGGGTTGGGATGCCTGTCTCCCCAAGGCACTTCACCTGTCACCATGGCTCTTTCTCTGCATCAGTGTTGGTCTCAACTTTATTATTAGCAAAGTTGAAGAATTGTTCTGACTAGAAAACACGAGAATGCAATCATTTATGCACACTTCAACAAAAACAACACCGAGCTGTGCATGAGGGCCTTCGCTGACCCAGGCTCCTGTACAGCTTCTATTCCCAAGCCATAAGACTGCTAAATAGCTAACAAAATGGCTACACAGACTATATGCATTGACGTTTCCATTTTATTTTTGGACTGACTATACAAACACTCACAGAACTCTATACACTAACTCACTCCCATACACTCCCACTCCATCACACACTCACACACTTAATTTGCTCACACACACATAACATGCACACACATTCATACTGAGTCTACACACATGCACACATACAATCATCACATACACTGCTGCTACTCTGATTATCATATACTCTGATGCCTTACCTCTATACATACAGTATCTAGGGCTTTATTTTAACAAACCTAACGCAGTGGTAAATCTAAGAGCCGGCGGTAGCGCTATAGGTTCAGGCGTGTGTCAGAAATATTTTTTATATATTCACTATCACAATTATCAGCGCACTTGCTGGCGTTGGCGTGAAAGGGCTGTGAGTGTGCCCCTCGCTGGCCAATCAGAATGTGCTCCATGTCAAAACGTGGTTGCTTCAGGTTGTTTATTTACGGTCTTTTATGTATTGTCTTGGAATCAACTCCAATTCCAATGTTAGTCCGTTATAGTTTATTAAATGACAACGAAATAAAACATCTTTGCATCTTTGATAAAAAGGTTAACTTGAACACATTTGCAGTCCATGTTGTTCTAAGTAATAGCATTGTCAAATAGCATTCACACTGATATAGGGGCTTGGCCTACTGTAAATTGCATTATGGCTGAGCATGGACACGCAAAACATTGTCAATAAGCAATACTAAAATCATTATTGATTAGGCCTAAAAAGGGAAAGAATAATTATAATCAAATTCTAAACAAAATGAAACAACAACTTGTTTGAAATAGGCTACAGTATGTCAAACTTATAGGCACCATAATTTCTGCCGATTTTTAATAATATTTAAAAAACGCAGACTATGGAGGGTTTCATGCACATCCAAAATGGGACCTGCATGGCTAAAATAATGTGGGCCTGCCTACAATGCATAGATAAAAAGGGAATGTCAGCTCACTGTTTTACTCCTCTCAAACTTGATATTTTAATAAAGAGCCAAACACTTTATCAACATTCTTGGCTACTTTGCGATTGCATTGGGCAGGACAAAAAAAAGCCTTAATTGAGATGAGAGGAGGCTGTGCTTGGTTTTCAATCAAATAAAACGGGAAAAAACATTCGTTTTTATGTTTCTAAATACGAAGTATACAGACAACCTAAGCACATTAGGCTACTCTGGCACATAAGCCCATTCACCCTCAGGAAACTAAAAAGATTTGGCATGGGTCCTCAGATCCTCAAAAGGTTCTACAGCTGCAACATCGAGAGCATCCTGACTGGTTGCATCACTGCCTGGTACGGCAATTGCTCGGCCTCCGACCGCAAGGCACTACAGAGGGTAGTGCGTACGGCCCAGTACATCACTGGGGCTAAGCTGCCTGCCATCCAGGACCTCTACACCAGGCGGTGTCTAGAGGAAGGCCCTAAAAATTGTCAAAGACCCCAGCTACCCCAGTCATAGACTGTTCTCTCTACTACCGCATGGCAAGCGGTACCGGAGTGCCAAGTCTAGGACAAAAAGGCTTCTCAATAGTTTTTACCCCCAAGCCATAAGACTCCTAAACAGGTAATCAAATGGTTACCCGGACTATCCCCCCCCCCACTTTTAGCTTGCTGCTACTCTCTGTTTATCATATATGCATAGTCACTTTGACTATACATTCATGTACATATTACCTCAATTGGCCCGACCAACCAGTGCCCCCGCACATTAGCTAACCGGGCTAACTGCATTGTGTCCTGCCACCCACCACCCGCCAACCTGTCTTTTACGCTACTGCTACTCTCTGTTTATCATATATGCATAGTCACTTTAACCATATCTACATGTACATAGTACCTCAATCAGCCCGACTAACCGGTGCCTGTATATAGCCTCGCTATTGTATATAGCCTTTTTTACTGTTGTTTTTATTTCTTTACTTACCTATTGTCAGTGTTTTGCTTGTTATGTCATGTTTTGGCCTCTAGAGGTCCTCATGGGGCTATCGTGCCCTGCTTATTCAATTTGTAATTAGTGTTATTAGGTTCACATGTGTCTCATTCAGATGTGTGTATTTAAGTCACTCTGTCTCATAGCCTCTTTGCTTGGTGTTTAGTTGTTGTTTAGCCGGTTGCCAAGTAAGTGTTCTCTACTCGGAGACTTTTTATTTTCCCTTGCCTGTGGATTATTCCCTTCTCTGTTTTATTTTATGTGGATTTTCTCCTCTGGGTTTTTTTTGCTGAAATTCCTTGGTAACAGTTTTTGACAATTTTTTGAAAAGCCCCGTTGGACTGGTTTTGTTTTTTGAGGTTTACCTTTTGATGATTTTTGCTCCAGCTATAGATTTCTGTTGCTTGTTTTTGTATTAAAACTATTCTGCATCTCATCTTCTTCTGAGTGCGTCTTACTGTTGGGATCACCACCTCCAGTTGCTCAAGGATTGAGAGCCTGACTCTCACGCCAGAGACCTGGGTTCGAGTCCCGGCACCAAGCCAAGATGAACCCAGAGACGCCCAGCGCACGAGAACTCTTCACTACCGTGGCTCAGCATGAGTCCTCAGTCCAACGTCATGAAGCAGTGCTAGTCCAACAGGAGGCATTGATGGTTAAGCATTCAGAATTACTGTCTGAGGTCATGACCTCTGTCCGTCAGATTTTTGATCGGCTGCCTTCTACCCAAGCTATTGCTTCAACTGCCGCTTCGGTACCTCAAATTTCAGTTCCCCTTGCAGAACCTCGCCTACCCCCACCACAACGATTCTTGGGAGACCCCAGTGCTTGTTGTGGATTCCTCACTCAGTGTTCCCTTACATTTGAGCTACAGCCATCGTCCTTCCCTTCAGACAGGGCCAAGATTGCATATGTCATCACTCTTCTCTCGGGTAAGGCCCTCTCCTGGGCAACAGCTGTCTGGAAGGCCCAGAGCCCCTTCTGCTCAAGTTATTCTGCATTTGAAGAGGAATTCAAATGGGTCTTTGATCATCCCATCAGCGGCCGTGAGGCGTCTAAACGACTGCTGTCCCTCCAGCAAGATAGTCGCACTGCTGCAGAGTATGCCATCCATTTTCACACTATTGCAGCCGGGAGTGGTTGGAGCGATGAGTCTCTCATGGTGTGCTTCCAGAACGGTCTTTCTGAGGCACTCAAAGATGACCTTGCAACACAAGGGCCTACCCGTGATCTCGAGACCCTCATTGACCTGGCGATCCGACTGGATAATCGTCTGAGGGAGAGGAATTTGAGTCGCCAGTTTGTTTTCACACCTCCTGTCAGTTTAGTTCCCACAGAGAAGTCACCTCCGTCCCAAGGATTTCCTGAACCGATGCAACTGGGTGGTACTCGGATCTCCCCATCAGAATGTGACCGCCGCATGAGGGAGTGGTGTTGCCTATACTGTGGACGGCCTGGACATTTCCGTTCTTCCTGCCCAGAGCTCTCGGGAAACGCTCGTTCCCGTACAGGCAAGGAAGGACTGTAACGGGAATTACTCGCGTTGCCCCACCTTCCAATTCAGGATTGACTCTCCCATCACACTTTCTTGGGGAGATCAGAAGCATCAACTTACAGCCTTGGTGGATTCAGGTGCAGCCGGGAACTTTATGGACTTATCTCTTGCTAGGAGCCTCCAGATCCCCTCTGACCCACTCGAAACCCCTCTAACAGTTACCGCACTGGATGGAAGACCTCTGGGGCCCGGGAAGGTAACAATTCTTACGTTCCTCTTCACCTCTCTATTTGTCAACACCAGGAGGAGCTGTATTTTCATCTGATACAATCTCCAGAGTTCCCTGTGATTCTCGGCCACCCCTGGCTTCTTCGCCATAACCCCCATCTTGACTGGTCCACTGGCGCTATCCTCAGTTGGGGTCCCACTTGTCCTGTCACCTGTTTGACCCCGAGTTCCCCTGACCCTACTCTCGAGACTCAAGAATCCCTAGACCTATCTCAGATCCCCACTCAGTACCACCACCTCAAGGCAGTTTTCAGTAAAAAGAAAGCCACCTCTTTACCACCACACCGACCTTATGACTGTGCCATTGACCTGCTTCCAGGTACCTGTCGCTCCAGAGGCCGCATCTTCTCCTTGTCTTCTCCCGAGCGTGCAGCTATGGACAATTACATTGAGGAAGCCCTCGCGGCAGGGATTGTCCGTCGGTCCACTTCCCCTGCTGGTGCTGTTTTTTTCTTTGTGGGTAAAAAGGATGGGGGCCTTCGACCCTGTATCGATTATCGAGGCCTCAACAAATGGCTTATGGCACAGCTTTTGAGATACTGCAGGGAGCTTCCATATTCACCAAACTCGACTTGTCTAATGCGCACAAGATGGTAAGCATTGCGCAAGGGGATGAGTGGAAGACCGCATTCAACACTCCCACCGGGCACTATGAGTACCTAGTTATGCCCTTCGGCCTCACCAACGCCCCTGCAGTTTTCCAGGCTCTGATAAATGATGTCCTTCGCGATATGCTCAATCAGTTTGTATTTGTCTACCTGGACGATATTCTCATTTTTTCAAGTTCCCTCAATGAACACATGGAGCACGTCAGGAAGGTTCTCAGATGCCTCCGCGATAATCACCTTTATGTCAAACCTGAAAAATGTGAATTCCATGTGACCCAAGTACAATTTCTGGGATTCATCATTAAGCCCGGACATATTCAAATGGATCCCCAGAAGGTTCAAGCAGTCACGGATTGGCCCACTCCTGGGTCTGTGAAGGAGGTGCAGCGGTTTCTTGGCTTTGCCAACTTTTACCGCAAATTTATTTTGAAATTCAGCTCTGTGGTGGCTCCCCTTTCTGCTCTCAGTAAAGGGAATAATGCTGGGTTTTGCTGGAGTCCTGAAGCAGAGCTGGCTTTTAATGAACTCAAACGTCGCTTTACTTCGGCTCCCATCCTCACTCTCCCAGACCCAGACAAACTCTTCGTTGTGGAGGTGGACGCTTCGGATGTGGGCGTTGGAGCAGTGCTTTCCCAGAGGGGGGAGGATAACAGACTTCGGCCATGTGCATTCCTTTCACACCGTCTTACACCAACAGAAAGGAATTACCATGTGGGAGACCGTGAGTTACTGGCTGTTAAACTGGCGCTCGAAGAATGGAGACATTGGCTTGAGGGGGCCAAACACCCATTCCAAGTACTCACTGACCACAAAAATCTAGAGTACATTCAAGCAGGCCAAGCGACTCAACCCTCGTCAGGCACGCTGGTCTCTATTCTTCAACCGGTTTCAATTCATTTTATCCTACCGCCCCGGATCCAAAAATCTGAAACCTGATGCTGTGTCTCGAGTATACTCAAGTAGCAACCAAGAAGATCCTGTCACCCCCATTATCCCGAGCTCCAAGATATTGGCCCCCGTAAGATGGGAACTTGAAGATACAGTAAGACAAGCCCAGGCCCGGGAACCAGACCCAGGAGGTGGGCCAACTAACCGCTTGTTCGTCCCTAAAGCTGTTC
>QNTS01000265.1:194158-225776 GCA_003317085.1 Hucho hucho | reverse complement strand
GCCATCCCAAGGTAACACCACCATTATGGTCATTGTTGACAGGTTTTCTAAGGCTGGCAGATTCATTCCCTTGCCCAAGCTGCCCACTGCTAAAAAGACTGCGGAGTTGGTCACCATGTTTTTCGAGTTTTTGGCATCCCACAGGACATTGTTTCTGACGAGGACCTCAGTTTTCCTCTCGATTCTGGCGGCCATTCTGTCAACTTTTGGGGGCAACTGTGAGCCTATCTTCTGGATTCCACCCTGAGTCCAATGGCCAAACAGAGGTTAAACTAGGATCTGGAGACTACACTGAGGTGCATGGCTGCCAATAACCCATCCTCCTGGTCATCTTTCATTGTGTGGGCAGAATACGCCCACAACACTCTACGCTCCTCGGCGACAGGCATGTCTCCCTTCGAATGCCAGTTTGGTTATGCCCCTCCACTGTTCCCAGACCAAGAAATTGAAGTAGGAGTTCCCTCAGCTCTGCAGTTCATCCGACGCTGTCGTTTGACTTGGAGGAAGGCTCGACACAAGCTTCTTAGGGTCTCTGAGCAGTACCAGCGACAGGCTAACCGTAGACGCAGACCTGCCCCCACCCTGCGTTCCGGACAGAGTTTGGCTCTCCACTAAGAACCTTCCCTTACGTGTAGAGTCCCGCAAGCTCTCCCAGCAATTCATTGGGCCTTTCAAAGTGGCAAGGAAAGTTAACCCTGTTACTTACCATTTTATACTTGCCTAGGTCCTTAAAGATTAATCCCACATTTCATGTCTCCCTTCTAAAACCTGTGTTGTCTTCTCCTTTTGCTCCAGCAGGTAAACCTCCCCCTCCTCCTCGCATCATTGGAGGCCAACCAGCTTACACAGTCCACCGAATACTGGATTCCCGTCGGGTGCGAGGGTCACTTCAGTATCTTGTGGACTGGGAAGGCTATGGCCCAGAGGAGCGCTCCTGGGTTCCGGCCAGAGATCTCTTGAACCCCAAGTTAATTCGGGACTTCCATGTTCATAAACCCGATCGCCCTGGAAGGAACGTCAGTGTTTTGCTTGTTTTGGCCTCTAGAGGTCCTCATGGGGCTATCGTGCCCTGCTAATTCAATTTGTAATTAGTGTTATTAGGTTCACATGTGTCTCATTCAGATGTGTGTATTTAAGTCACTCTGTCTCATAGCCTCTTTGCTTGGTGTTTAGTTGTTTAGCCGGTTGCCAAGTAAGTGTTCTCTACTCGGAGACTTTTTATTTTCCCTTGCCTGTGGATTATTCCCTTCTCTGTTTTATTTTATGTGGATTTTCTCCTCTGGGTTTTTTTTGCTGAAATTCCTTGGTAACAGTTTTTGACCATTTTTTGAAAACCCCCGTTGGACTGGTTTTGGTTTTTGAGGTTTACCTTTTGATGATTTTTGCTCCAGCTATAGATTTCTGTTGCTTGTTTTTGTATTAAAACTATTCTGCATCTCATCTTCTTCCGAGTGTGTCTTACTGTTGGGTTCACCACCTCCAGTTGCTCAAGGATTGAGAGCCTGTCTCACGCCAGAGACCCAGGTTCGAGTCCCGGCTCTGACACCTATTGTTCACCTAATACCTTTTTTGCACTGTTGGTTAGAGCCTGTAAGTAAGCATTTCACTGTAAGGTCTACACCTGTTGTATTCGGCGCATGTGACAAATAAACTTTGATTTGATTTGTTCCATGGGTAGTGTGTGTCATGGCTGGATAGACAATGTTTCCGCCGTCAATATTAATGCCATTACCAACTACGCAGTTGGTTATGGCATTAATATTGACAGGGGAAATGTAGTCTATCCAGCCGTTGGTCTTAATATCGCTAAAACCAGCTTTTGGTTATTCTTAAATATCCATATCAGTGCTGCCTGAAATTAGCACTTTGGATAAGACAGTTCAATTGCCGAACCTGGCGTTAGGGCAGGAAAATGCCAGTGCGGCAGTTTATACATGAAGAAATTGCAAACTAACGTGCGTTTGACACTAGTCCCGCCTTAACGTCAGTTGAAAATAGAGCCTCTACTCTTACCACTCCAGTATCCCTGCACATTGTAAATATGGTGTTGGAACTGACCCAGTATATAGCTTCCTTACCTTCTCGTGTTCTTCTTATATTTCTTGTTTTTGTTCTACTTTACTTTTTTGTAAAAAAAAAAACTACTGATATTGATTACTGCATTGTTGATAAAGAGCTTGCAAAAAAGGCATTTTACTGTACTTGTGCACGTGACAATAAAAGTTAAAACTATTTAACGTCAACAACTAGGAAATACAACATCCAGAGGAGCAGCATGACATAAGAATTAATAAATTAATTGAATTAGGGAAGGGGTTTGTAGTGTCCATTATGGGTGCAAAGTAATGTTCTTCTGGGGGTCATATGATAATATTAAAACTATTGTGGCAGATGCATGGATGAATTTACATGAGACAGGAATGGGAGATGGTTTGGGAGAACTAAACCAACAAGAGGCTCTACATCTCAGGCATAAGTGAAATAGTGTGATACATTTAAGAGAAATACTGACCTTGGTTCAAATAGTATTTGTTTTCTTTCAATTACTTTAAAACTGCACTTACATTAGCTTGCCTGGCACAATTGAACGAATGGAATTCATGGGTTTTACGTTGCATCACAATATTGTTATGATGATTCTATTGAGCACTGCTGCCAGACTGAACGTTTTACTTAATTCATTTTCAATTGGCGCTGATAAAGATTTCATCCAAAGTTCATCATAGTGGCTTGGAAACATAATGCCATTTCAAAAGGAGGCAAATAATTAGCAGGAAAATCTTTTTTCATCATTGTGATTGACTTTAGATGCACTATAAGTTTTGCTAGGTACAGGAGCTAAGATTGAGGGGACAGCACCAGATTTTAGCTAGCTAACATTATCATTTCTAGCAATTTTTGACAAACGTTGCAAGCTAATGGCAACATGAACATCTCTCTAAAGTACATTTGACAATATCATAATGATTGCAGTTATGTAGCAATGTCAACGTTTTTCCACACCATTATAGTTTAATTTAGACTAAACGGTTATCAGCCCCCGTTTAGAATGACTGTGCACCACTAATTTTCCGGCAACACTATGGCTGATGCATCTTTAGAACATTCATAATAATGGCATGAAGCGACCGAGTGACGGAGGTGCAGCCCATGAATAGCCCCAAAAGTGAAAAACCTGCCCATCTGGCCCTCCAAATAGGCTCAATTAAACACTCTTTGCTGGAAAGAAAACAAATACTAATTGAACGCAGGTCTGCTTCCAACATGATGGATTTAGCATTTGATATTTTACGGCAATCTATTTTCATGCCTTTAAAGTGATTTCACTTGAATTCTTATCCCTCGATGCTTGTCTCGTGGTGAACTGAAATGCCGCCTAAAACACGTCCTCCTTGGTATTCGAATGGTATTTCCTCACATGAATATGGGAAAGCCAACATCAGAGAAAGGGAGACCAGTGTATCCATCTTAGTAAGTGAGACAGATTACGTTGGGTTTAGTTTCTTCTAACACATCACTGGAAAGACTTCCCTGATAGACATGACTGTCAGGATATGGATCTTCCAATCTTGCTTTGACAGCCCCTCTAGTCATACAGTGGCCATAAAGAAACCCTGAACAAGACTGGGTCAGAGTAGACTTTGTTTGAAAGTTTTCATTGTCCCTTTGCTTTCATTTTCATTGCTCTGTTGTTGTTCTATTGTAGCGGCATGTTCTGTGGTCTTAATTTTTTTCCTGGCCTGCGGTGGTGAAGAAATGACTGACTTCATCAATCACGGAGGCGTCTGTCAAACCTGGATCATCAGCGATGGGCCTGCCTCCGTCCCCCAACAGACACATGTCCCCGCCCCCATGATTTGCTTCCAATGCTGCCAAAATGTCCTTTATGCAAGTACTCTGTCTGGATGAAAACATAACGATGAGCAAACTAGATGTGCTGTTCAAAGTGTCTTTGCATGCGGATAGGAAAGGCTAGCCACACACACGCAGACACACACACACGCAGACACACACACACGCAGGCACACACACACACACACACACACACACACACACACACACACACACACACACACACACACACACACACACACACACACACACACACACACACACACACACACACACACACACACACACACACACACACACACACACACACACACACACACACACACACACAGTAACACAAGAGGCCTGCATTGACCTAAGGTGGAATTAAGGAGAACAAAATTCATATAATTCACTTGACATGTAAATGACATGCATTACACATGCATTACTAACTCACATGCAATATACAAAACACTTTAGAAGAGAAACCTACACAAGGCTAAACTGAGTAGCGTTCATGAGGTAACCTTTCGTGAACTAACACTTGCACTTAACTTATTTTTTATGATAAGGGAAAAGAATAACAGCTTTTTTAAACCCTTAGGCTACTCCTGACAAGGAAGGAACCCTGCTATTCATGGCATGGCTGGCAAAAGCGTTGCTCAGCTTTTCTTGGAGCGTGTAACTTACTACTCCCAGTCCACCCCATTCAAATAACCCTTCCACCATCCTAATGTCCCTGTGGAACGTTTACTCCGAAAGAAGCGATTCCTCATCTCCTTGACTATTGACTCCTGGATTCTACTCCTATATTATTAATGAAATAATCGATTGCCGCTAGAAAGAATTCTTCTAGGATAATGTTAGATACATATTTCTGCGATACAATAGCATGTTCCTGGATTAAAGAGCAGCTTCCAGCTGTCCTTTTATTGTGTTTTAAATTGATGTAAAAAAAAAAGCAGCTAAGATGAATTGATTAGCCTCGATTATTTTAGTTTTGGAGTCGGAGTCGAAAGAGAGTCAATTCCAATTACTCTGCTAGCGGGAGTCGGGAGTCGACTGCAAAAATCTTGGATGGAATCCAAAAAACACCAGATCCCCTCCACAGGCACTATGGCAGGGGAACAGGGGGAGGGGTGGGAGGGGTACACAGGGTGAGCGTGCAGCTGCAGCCTCGTCTTGGATGACAGATGTAAATCCAGTCCTTCCGTAAAGTAAACTGTGTATCAGAGACCGGCTTGGGCCAATGAGAGACCGGCATGCAGTAAAATGGGCAGCCAATGGCTGCGTGTCTGCCCAGTATATAAGCAGAGGGCAAGGACCTTCAGAGTTGGGTGACCTCTATATTTTGGCTCTGGTGAACAGGATCTGATCCCAAGGACTGTTACTTTTTTTCTTGTCTGCTGTGCAGGTAAAAACTCAACGCTGCGCTTTGTATGAATAGCTAAAGCTTTGGGATGAGGCCAGGTTGGCGGTTTGGATTAGTTGGACTTGGAAAGGCTTCTGAGCAAAACATTTTGGGGGGGAGAATAGGTTTACAACATGTAATTTTAGAGTTAGCTAAATCCTGTTATTTTGACTTGTCCCTTTTTGAAAGGGGGAGGTGCTTTACCTCTCCTGCACATGTATCGACTTTTCTCTTGTCTTTCTTTTGTCTTTTAATTGTCATCATACTTAAAACATGAATGGACTTAATGATGCAAAAGCAATAATGGGTCAGTAAGTGTACATATGGGGCATTCTGGAAAGGTTTCAGATCAGTAGAATATTTGACAGCATATTTTAGTAGGAGTCTGATTCTCTTGGCTCGTTTGACAAAGACCAATTAGTTTTGAAGAAATTAAGTTGTGAACTGTGAAGTTGTGAACTGTTGCAAAGTTTTATAAGCTTTGTTTCAGCAAATGGTTCTCTACTGTGGATACTGAGATAAATAAGTGTCTCACAATCAGATACAGTATGAGGTGTCTAAACATCTGTGGAACAGGTGTAAAAAATAGCTTGAATGTCTAGCAGTTGCTTTCAGACAGTTACTGTAACAGTCACATCCTTTTCATTGCCTTTGGACATGGTCATGTGATACAAAAACTGTGTCAATAGTTACGTCCAGATGTGAATTTTTGTGAATAAAAAAAAATCTATTTCAAGAAAGATTGAGGTAAATTCCATTCCAACCAAATGCTTTTAAGGAACATAATTTAAATACAATAAATGGTGACCTCCCGACTGCGTTGCAGTCTAATGCACTGAAACGCAGTGCTTGAGGCGTCACTACAGACCCAGGTTTGATCCGAGGCTGTGTCACAGCTGGCCGTGACCGGGAGACCCATGAGGCGGCGCACAATAGTCCCAGCGTCGTCCGGGTTAGGGGAGGGTTTGGCTGGCTGGAATGTCCATGTCCCATTGCGCTCTAGCAACTCTATGTGGCGTGCTGGGCGCTTCAAACTGTCTTCGGTCGCCAGTTGTACGGTGTTTCCTCCGACACATTGGTGTGGCTTGAAGCAGTGCGGCTTGGCAGGGTCGTGTTTCGAGGGAAGCATGGCTCTCGACCTTCCCCTCTCCTGAGTCCGTATGGGAGTTGCAGCGATGTGACAAGACTGTAACTAACTTACCAATTGGATATCACAAAATTGGGGAGAAAAAGGGGTAAAAGTAAAAAAAAGTAAATGACCTATCAAGTATAGTGAATGCAATTCAATTAATGAGTTGGTCTTTAAAATCAATTGATCCTTGTGTTAAGAACTATAAAAACCAATAGGGTCTGGAAAGGGTAATGGCATGACAGCCAGTTGGTCTCTCTGATAGATAGGACCCAACGTGTTGAGTGATCGCACTGTAGGGTATGGGGCTATGTTGTGAAGGGGGGGGGGGGGCTCTTTGCGTGAGTGGACGGTGTGGAAATATGTTCCATAGGGAATATAGGATAGGGGTGGAATGTTGAAGAGGTTGGGGGTGAGGGTGTTAAATATATCCAACAAACGTGCTTCTCCCTCTTATCTATTCCGAACAGAGTCATGGCCCAGTGGACGGGGACATTGACTGACGTTTGTAACTAGGATATGGGTTATACACACCAATAAGAGTTTTTGGAGCCGTTTTACTGAGTATCCCCCAGTAATCTTTTAAATGTTGGCCGTCTTTTACGTTAAACATCTTTTAAAGTAAGTTTCTCTGGGCCTGAGACAGAGCACTCCTTATAGACTCTACTCCACTGTCAGTGTCAGGGAACTTCGCTTTCAGATAGGTTAATATTAGGTTTTGTGGGTCGTTTTCTGTGCAAATAGACATTAAAGATCTAAAGATTTCTTATTTTCTTTCCTCCCTACAGTGTTAAACTCAATCATGCCGTTCGGTAACACCCACAACAACTTCAAACTCAACTTTAAAGTTGAGGAGGAGTACCCTGACCTCACCAAGCACAACAACCACATGGCCAAGGTGCTGACCAAGGACATGTACGCCAAGCTGAGGGACAAGCAGACCCCCTCCGGCTTCACCCTGGATGACGTCATCCAGACCGGTGTCGACAACCCTGGTGAGTGCCACACATTTCCCATACACCACCTGAGGAAAGTCACTAACCGCCACGAACACACAATACACCACTGTCAAAGGTAGAGCTGAGCAGGTATCAAAACCCTACAGTCTTCACAACCAAGTTAGCGCTCTAAGAATCAATTCATCGTAATACCATTGCAATTAAGACATAAAAATAATACATGCCATTTAGCAGATGCTTATATCCCAAGCGATTTACAGTCAAGACATACTAATACCACAACCATATATTATACTAGATTTGCAGGTTATTCAATATGCAGCATACATTTCACATGTATTCAATATGCAGCATACACCACAGAGTGGTATATTAATGTTTGTACTCTGTAGACCTGCTGGCTTCTTACTGCCACTTCTCTCTCTGTCTTCAGGTCACCCCTTCATCATGACCGTTGGCTGCGTGGCTGGTGATGAGGAGTCCTACGAGGTCTTCAAGGATCTGTTGGACCCCATCATCTCAGACCGTCATAGTGGATACAAGCCCACAGACAAGCACAAGACCGACCTGAACTTCGAGAACCTGAAGGTAGGGCTTTGTATATTTTTTGGACATGTTTTCTTGGTTTCATTCTCGATTAGGTGTAGAATGGAAAGATGGGAATCACAGACTTGTTGAAATGTTCAGGTCTAAAACTCAGTTGTGACCTTGTTTCTGTGTAGGGAGGTGATGACCTGGACCCCAACTACGTCCTGTCCAGCCGTGTGCGTACCGGCCGCAGCATCAAGGGATACACCCTGCCCCCCCACAACAGCCGTGGCGAGCGCAGAGCAGTGGAGAGACTGTCTGTCGAGGGTGAGCCACCCAGCTATCAATAGCTACATATGCATCCACAGGATTGTTCATGAAGCTAGGCGGTAAAACTAACAAAAGGGGATTTATTGGAAATTGAGATCCTAATTCTTAATTCATTGGAAATGGAGATCAAAAGTGAATCCTTAGCTGCAATGACTTGTGCATGGTGTCAAATAACTCCATGCAGGGAGATACCATGTTAAGAGTGAGGGGAAACTGAGGGGTTTTCTGCCTCTCCAGCCCTGGACACCCTGGACGGTGAGTTCAAGGGAAAGTACTACCCCCTGAATAAGATGACCGATGCTGAGCAGGAGCAGCTGATCGCCGACCACTTCTTGTTTGACAAGCCCGTCTCCCCCCTGCTGCTGGGCGCTGGTATGGCCCGTGACTGGCCCGACGCGAGAGGAATCTGGTGAGTAACCAGAACACAGGCCCATACCAAAACAATACTGTTTGTGGAACCAGGTGGTGTATTGTGCAGAACATCCCACAATGTATCGTAGTGATACGTCATGTGAAACCCTGTCACTCCTTTCTGAAGGCACAACGATGCCAAAAGCTTCTTGGTCTGGGTGAACGAGGAGGATCACCTGCGTGTCATCTCCATGGAGAAGGGTGGCAACATGAAGGAGGTCTTCAGACGCTTCTGCGTTGGTCTGAAAAGGGTACGTTCTTGTACTCAAACCATTTTGATACGGCACAAAAACACCCCTAAAACAATGGAAATACATGAAACCGCAGAGAGACAAAGACAACATTGTTGATATAGGGTTGTTTCTCTGACCTGACAGATTGAGGAGACTTTCAAAAAGCACAACCACGGCTTCATGTGGAACGAGCATCTCGGCTATGTGCTGACCTGCCCATCCAACCTGGGAACCGGCCTGCGTGGTGGAGTGCACGTCAAGCTGCCCAAGCTGAGCACACATGCCAAGTTCGAGGAGATCCTGGGCAGGCTGCGTCTGCAGAAGCGTGGCACAGGTACACACACGCACAACAAAAAACACATCCAGAACAGCTGCTAATATATTAAACTCTAATTCATCACAGATCACAACTGTCTTCCCTTTTACAACAAAACATGTAAAAAGGAACAGATATTAGCATGAGCGAAAGTTATTATGAAGTAGCCATGTCCACAGCTGTTAAGACATCTTTTCATTGAGTCTGTATTTTTGTTGACATCTGGATAATTTATAGTATCAGTAATGATGCAGAGATTGACTGAGACAAACACTTACACCTGCCTCTCTTCCCCTTTTCCTTGCTCTCTCCAGGTGGCGTGGACACCGCCTCCGTGGGTGGAGTGTTCGACATCTCCAACGCTGACCGTCTGGGCTCCTCCGAGGTGGATCAGGTCCAGATGGTGGTCGATGGTGTCAAGCTCATGGTGGAGATGGAGAAGAAGCTGGAGAAGGGAGAGGCCATCGACGGCATGATCCCCGCCCAGAAGTAGTTGTTGACGTCACTATTCGTCTTTTGTTTTTCTATTGTCAAGTCATGTGAAATCGAGCCAACCAACTGGCGCACAGAGGAAACCGATGGTCACTCTAGAGACTCTTGACTGCTGCTCACATCTTTTTTTTCTTCCTTCAGACGTTTTTTTCCACTTCTCTCCTGTTCAGTCAGTAACATGCTGGGATCAGTCTCCACTGCAGTCGGCTTGCCTGACAGATGTGGCATCACCTAAATTTGAACTTTGGTTCTAAAAAGTTGTCATTTAAATTGTGATTCAATAAACCTGGCCCCATGAACCAACACAGATGTCAACATAGCTTGGTCTTTCTTGGTCATGCACACTTCACTGTAAATGTTTAAACAAGTCTAATATTGTTCAATTTAACAATAAAACAGTGTTCATATGGTCCCACAGTACACAGAGTTAACTGTACACTTTCAAAAGTGTTTTCAATTTCACAGATATTCTGTAAATAGTTCACTCTACTCTGGTGTAATCCCTCAGAGAAATGTCTTAACTCTAATAGTGACTACCTTTTAACACAGAGGCACTGACAGGGTTTTCAAAGTGTTGTTACAAAGTAGCAATGCAGGTTGAGGCCCACAAATTGGAATCAACATTGAAACAAAATTGTGTGGTGGTTGTGTGTTAGATGGATAGTAGGCAAATAAGCTATTAACAAGCCTAACTATTCAACAGTAAAGCATGAACATGAGTAATTATCAACAGTAAGAGCAACAGCAACAAACAAGTGATGTTCAATACTCATCACTTAACAACAACATAAACCGGAAACAATGGGTAGCCATTCATATTTTTACATTTCCCTGGAAAATGTATATTTCCATGAACATTAGGGCGGTCGTTTTAAAGTTCCAAGAATGTTTGTTTTTTATGTTTATACAATGTGTTTTTGACAACTTTCCTGCAAATTCATGAAAGGTCACACAGCATGTCAGGGTCTTCAGCAGAAGTATTGGAATTTTGTTTATAAGAACATCAGTAGCTAAAGCGACTTTGGGTCCTTAACAGCGACTTTGAGACCATGAAAAGGGCTAAATATACTGAACAAAAATATAAACGCAACATGTAAAGTGTTAGTCCCATGTTTCATGATCTGAAATAAAAGATCCCAGAAATGTTCCATAGGCACACGTGTTTACATTCGTGTTAGTGAGTATTTCTCCTTTGCCTAGATAATCCATCCACCTGACAGGTGTGGCATATCAAGAAGCTGATTAAACAGCATGATCATTACACAGGTGGACCTTGTGCTGGGGGAAATAAAAGGCCACTCTAAAATGTGCAGTTTTGTCACACAACACAATGCCACAGATGTCTCAAGTTGAGGGAGCATGCAATTGCCATGGAATGTCCACCAGAGCTGTTGCCAGAAATTTGATGTTAATTTCTCTACCATAAGTTGCCTCCAATGTCATTTTAGAGAATTTGGCAGTACGTCCAACCGATCTCACAACAGCCGCCCACGTGTAACCACACCAGCCAAGGACCTCCACACACGGCTTCTTCACATGTGGGATCATTTGAGACCAGCCACCCGGACAGCTGAATTTGCACAACTGAAGAATTTCTGCACAAACTGTCTCAGGGACACTCATCTGCGTGCTCGTCGTCCTCTAAACAGTCTTGACCTGACTGCAGTTTGGCGTCATAACCGACTTCAGTGGGCAAGTGCTCACCTTCGATGGCCACTGGCACTCTGGAGAAGTGAGCTCTTCACTGAAGATTCCCTGTTCCCACTGTACCGGGCAGTTGGCAGACAGCGTGTATGGTGTGGGGTTAGTGGTTTGCTGAAGTCACGTTGTGAACAGAGGTGTCAGTGGGGTTATGGTATAGGCAGGCATCAGCTACGGACAACGAACACAATTGCATCGATGGCAATTTATCGATGGCAATTTCAATGCACAGAGATACTATGACGAGATCCTGATGCCCATTGTCGTGTCATTCATCCTCCACCATCACCTCATGTTTCAGCATGATAATGCATGGCCCCATATCGCAAGGATCTGTACACAATTCCTGGAATCTTAAAATGTCCCAGTTCTTCCATGGCCTGCATAAACACCAGACATTCCACCCATTGAACATGATTGGGATGCTCTGGATCGACGTGTACGACAGCCTGCTCCAGTTCCCGCCAATATCCAGCAACTTTACACAGCCATTGAAGAGGAGTGGGACAACATTCCACACAGGTCACAATCAACAGCCTGATCAACTCTATACGAAGGAGATGTGTCGAGCTGAATGAGGCAAATGGTCACACCAGATACTGACTGGTTTTCTGATCCATGCCCCTACTTTTTTTAAAAAATGTATCTGTAACTGATGCATATCTGTATTCCCAGTCATGTGAAACCCATAGATTAGGGCCTAATTAATTTATTTAAATTGACTGATTTCCTTATATGAACTGTAACTTAGTAAAATCTTAGAAATTGTTGCATGTTGCGCTTATCTTTTTGTTCAGTGTAAATGCCATTTATTATTATTATTTGGTGAAGTTAACAGAATGTTCCTATATTAGGTTGCATTTAGGAAAAATTTAGTTTGCATTACGCTATTAAAATAACATACAGTGAAAAAGTATTTGCCCCTTTTCGGATTTTCTCTATTTTTGTATATTTTTTTATACTGAATGTTATCAGGTCTTCAACCAAAACCTAATATTAGATAAAGGGAATCTGCGTTTACAAATAACAAAAAAATATATACATATTTTATTTATTTAATTAACAAAGCAACACCCAATTCCCCTGTGTGAAAAAGTAATTGCCCCCTTACACTCAGTAACTGGTTGTGCCACCTTTAGCTGCAATGACTACAACCAAACACTTCCTGTAGTTGTTGATCAGTCTCTCGCGTTGCTGTGGAGGAGTTTTGGCCCACTCTTCCATGCAGAACTGCTTCAACTCAGTGACATTTGTAGGTTTTCAAGCATGAACTGTTCGTTTCAAGTCCTGCCACAACATCTCAACTGGGATTAGGTTTGGACTTTGACTAGGCCACTTCAAAAACTCAAATGTTTTGCTTTTTAGCCATTTTCATGTAGTCTTGACTGTGTGTTTTCGATCACTGTCTTGCTGCATGACCAAGCTGTGCTTCAGCTTCAGCTCACAGTCGGATGGCCTGACATTCTCCTGTAGAATTATCTGATACAGAGCAGAATTCATGGTTCCTTCTATTAAGGCAAGTTGTCCAGGTCCTGAGGCAGCAAAGCATCCCCAAACCATCACACTACCACCACCATGCTTGACCGTTGGTATGATGTTCTTACTATGGAATGCAGTGTTTGGTTTTCGCCAGGCACAATGGGACCCATGTCGTCCAAAAAGGTATACTTTTGAATCATCTGTCCATAGAACATTCTTCCAAGAGTCTTGATAATCATCCAGGTGCTTCCAGGTGCTTTTTGGCAAACTTGAGTCAACTTTTTGGATCACTGTCTTGCTGCATGACCAAGCTGTGTTCAGCTTCAGCTCACAGTCGGATGGCCTGACATTCTCCTGTAGAATTCTCTGATACAGAGCAGAATTCATGGTTCCTTCTATTAAGGCAAGTCGTCCAGGTCCTGAGGCAGCAAAGCATCCCCAAACCATCACACTACCACCACCATGCTTGACCGTTGGTATGATGTTCTTACTATGGAATGCAGTGTTTGGTTTTCGCCAGGCACAATAGGACCCATGTCGTCCAAAAAGGTATACTTTTGAATCATCTGTCCATAGAACATTCTTCCAAGAGTCTTGATAATCATCCAGGTGCTTCCAGGTGCTTTTTGGCAAACTTGAGTCAACTTTTTGGATTACATGGTAATTCTGGGGACATACAGTACCAGTCAAAAGTTCGGACACACCTACTCATTCAAGGGTTTTTCTTTATTGTTACTATTTTCTACATTGTAGAATAATAGTGAAGACATCAGAACTATGAAATAACACATATGGAATCATGTAGTAACCAAAAAAGAGTTAAACAAATCAAAATATATTTTATATTTGAGATTCTTCAAAGTAGCCACCCTTTGCCTTGATGACAGCTTTGCACACTCTTGGCATTCTCTCAACCAGCTTCATGAGGTGGAATGCATTCCAATTAACAGGTGTGCGTTGTTAAACGTTAATTTGTGTAATTTCCTTCTTAATGCATTTGAGCCAATCAGTTGTGTTGTGACAAGGTATGGTTGGTATACAGAAGATATCCCTATTTGGTAAAAGTCCATATTATGGCAAGAACAGCTCAAATGAGCAAAGAGAAACGGCAGTCCATCATTACTTTAAGACATGCAGTTCAGTCAATTCTGAACTTTTAAGAACTCTGAGTTTCTTTAAGTGCAGTCGCAAAAACCATCAAGCGCTATGATGAAACTGGCGCTCATGAGGACCGCCACAGGAAAGGAAGACCCAGAGTTATCCTCTGCAGCAGAGTTAAGTTCATTAGTTACCTGCCTCAGAAATGTCAGCCCACAGAGTTCAAGTAACAGACACATCTCAACATCAACTGTTCAGAGGAGACTGCGTGAATCAGGCTTTCATGGTCGAATTGCTGCAAAGAAACCACTACTAAAGGACACCAATAAGAAGTAGAGACTTGCTTGGGCCAAGAAACACGAGCAATGGACATTAGTAATGGACATTGGTCTGATGAGTCCAAATTTGAGATTGTTGGATCCATCCGCCAGGTCTTTGTGAGACGCAGAGTAGGTGAACGGATGATCTCTGAATGTGTGGTTCCCACCGTGAAGCATACAGTCCAAAAAAAAGGCTCCCCCGCCTCTAAATTCCCAATTTAACCCCAGGTTGAAACTTGACTAGAGAAGGGGTAAAGGTTGAGGAGGAGGGGTGACGCTAGGGGAGGGGTGAGGTTTGAGGAGGAGGAATGACATAAGATTCGTTATATGTCTGTGTTCTGTAGGACTTGTATTATTCTCCTATAAGGGATCCTGTCATGGGGCAGAGCATACCAAACGGGACTGCTAATGGTGCAGTGTTCTATAGGACTAGTATTGTTCTCCTATAAGGGATCCTGTCATGGGCAGAGCATACCAAACGAGACTGCTAATGGTGCAGAAACTAAATTGGTCAGCCAATGGCTGCGTGTCTGCCTGGTATATAAACTGAGGCAAGACCATCAGAGTTTGGTGGTCCCTGTTGTGGCTCTGATGAACAGGATCTGATCCCAAGGACTGTTACTTCATTCTTGTCTGGTCTTCAGGTAAAATCCCAACTCGTCATTTGTCCCGCAGTCGCCTCTTCATTGTTGACGTTGAGACTGGTGTTTTGCGGGTACTATTTAATGAATCTGCCAGTTGAGGACGTGTGAGGCGTCTGTTTCTCAAACTAGACACTCTAATGTACTTGTCCTCTTGCTCAGTTGTGCACCGGGGACTCCCGCTCCACTTTCTATTCTGGTTAGAGACAGTTTGCGCTGTTCTGTGAAGGGAGTAGTATACAGCGTTGTACGGGATCTTCAGTTTCTTGGAAATTTCTTGCATGGAATAGCCTTCATTTCTCAGAACAGGAATAGACTGACGAGTTTCAGAAGAAAGGTCTTTGTTTCTGGCCATTTTGAGCCTGTAATAGATCCCACAAACGCTAACGCTCCAGATACTCAACTAGTCTAAAGAAGGCCAGTTTTATTGCTTCGTTAATCAGAACAAGTTTTCAGCTGTGCTAACATAATTGGAAAATAAAAAATTTGCATTTTCCAATCCCTGTACCTTTTGCAGAATATCAGTCTGTCCCTGATGTTTTTCCTGGAGAGAAGTGGCTTCTTTGCTGCCCTTCTTGACACCAGGCCATCCTCCAAAAGTCTTCCCCTCACTGTGCGTGCAGATGCACTCACACCTGCCTGCTGCCATTCCTGAGCAAGCTCTGTACTGGTGGTGCCCCGATCCCGCAGCTGAATCAACTTTAGGAGACGGCCCTGGCGCTTGCTGGACTTTCTTGGGCGCCCTGAAGCTTTCTTCACAACAATTGAACCGCTCTCCTTGAAGTTCTTGATGATCCGATAAATAGTTGATTTAGCAGCAATATCCTTGCCTGTGAAGCCCTTTTTGTGCAAAGCAATGATGACAGCACGTGTTTCCTTGCAGGTAACCATGGTTGACCGAGGATGAACAATGATTCCAAGCACCACCCTCCTTTTGAAGCTTCAGTCTGTTATTCGAACTCAATCAGCATGACAGAGTGATCTCCAGCCTTGTCCTCGTCAACCCTCACACCTGTGTTAACGAGAGAATCACTGACATGATGTCAGCTGGTCCTTTTGTGGCAGGGCTGAAATGCAGTGGAAATGTTTTTGGGGGATTCAGTACATTTGCATGGCAAAGAGGGACTTTGCAATTAATTGCAATTCATCTGATCACTCTTCATGACATTCTGGAGTATATGCAAATTGCCATCATACAAACTGAGGCAGCAGAATTTGTGAAAATTAATATTTGTGTCATTCTCAAAACTTTTGGCCAAGACTGTACACTGTATTTCTGATCAATTTGATGTCATTTGAATGGACAAAAATGTGCTTTTCTTTCAAAAACGAGGACATTTCTAAGTGACCCCAAACTTTTGAATGGTAGTGTACTTAACTTCTTAGGGAGCGGCAGCTGAGGTGTCAGTTTTGGAGAGTCTGGCGTGCCCAAAGTAAAAGGCCTGCCACTCAGGCCCAGAAAATAGGATATGCACATAATTAGTACTATTGGATAGGAAACACTCTGAAGTTTCTAAGAGTGTTCAAATATTGTCTGTGAGTATAACAGAACTGATATAGCAGACGAAAACCCGAGGAATTTCTGTCCTGGAAAAAGTGTTTTTGACACATTGCCTCATTTTGAACCCCTCCCTATTGAAAACAGCCATATATGGGAGTAAGATTGCAGTACCTATTGCTTCCATTGGATGTCAACAGTCTCTAGACAGTGTTTGGTGACGTTAGGTTGCTCTGGATGGTAAATAGAAGAAGAATTTCGAACTGGTCATCGGATGTGAACAGAAGAGGATGCGCGTTCACGGGCTCGCGCGCGCTGTGGTTTTTTCCTTTCCTATCGTCCAGTTTATAATCCGGTTGAAATATTATAGTAAATATACATAAAAGTGTTCCTAAGTATACATTATCAATGATGTTTGATTGTTCTTGGACAAGTGTATAGGTATAGGTTGAACGTGTTCTCTTCACGGTTCAATGGGCGAGTGGACGCTGTATTTTATGAACATAACGCGCCAACCAAACAGAGATTTATGGATATAATAAATAACTTTTTCTAACAAAAGAACCACTGGATGTCTTCGTTGGACTCTTGGGAAGCCCTCAGCAGAAGTTCTTCGAAAGGTAAGGGATTTTATATTAGCGATTTTATGCGTTTTATGAGACCCGCTTTGGCTATGGATTTATGCTAATGCATAAAATATGAGAGGGGCTATCCTCAAACAATCAAATGTTGTGCTTTTGCCATAAAGCCTTTTTGAAATCGGACAACGCTGTGATATTGCCAAGAATCAGAGCTTTTGATGACTATGCAACACTTGTATATTGATGAATGTTTAATAATTCAACTTTTGGATTTTGAATTTGGCGCCTTACTGCTCCCTAAGTAGTTAATAAGGGATAGGCGTCCCGTCAATGGGACAGTTGTAAATCATGCAGCGCCTTGTGTCACGATCGCAGATTTTTAAAAAACAACAAATGTCGCTACATATAAGTCTTATATCGGCTGAAAGCTTCTTCTTAATATAACTTCACTGTCCAATTTACAGTAGCTATTACTGCAAAATGCCATGCTATTGTTCGAGGAGAGCTCCTAACAACAAAACACTTTTTCACCGTGATAGGTTTGATAAATTCACCTCTGAAGATGAAATGTGTACTTACATTCTGAAATCTTGCTTTGATTTATCATCCAAAGGGTCCCAGAGATAACATGAAGTGTCGTTTTGTTAGATAAAATCATTTTCCATATCCTAAAAAGGTCCATATAGCATGCACGATTGATTTTGTATTTACACTCGTTCAATTTGCAAAGAAAGGAATCTGTGAAAATCTAACCCTAAATGTTGTTTCAACCAGTCAAATCACGTTCGTGTTTATTCCTCAGAGATCCTAGAACGTAACCAGTCTTCACTATATCATTAGGGGTGTAGTATATCCTATAAGACACCAAAATTGGTCAGAGAGCGATGCCTTCATGGCACGCTGATGACGCGGGCGGTCTTCACTTGATCAACTGTAACTTTGTCAAATAAACACCAATCGGGGCTTTTCGAGAGTATCCGGAAACCCTGTATCTGTCGCAGAATGTAGCTGCTAATCTTGTCCGACAACATGCCTTTTCCTTTTGGACAAAAATTATAAGAATATGGAGAGTTATGAAGTTATGAAAACTGGGTGTTTTGCAAATGTTGAACTTATAATATGGCTACTAATACTGGAAAAGCTAAATCAAAGTCCAAGTATACAGATTTGATGATATTCTTGCAGAAAAATGTAATGTGAATGAAAGGTCTCCTTCATGATTTGCCCAAATGTACCTGGGTGACTTCACACTAAATGTCACGTAGTTTGCTCATACTTCAAGTTATCCGTCTGCACATACACCGCTGCCATCTTGTGGACACCATCAGTATTACAACCAAATTAATGGCTAGACGTGGGATCTTTCTATTTTCTTTCTATTTTCTTCTACCAGATCTATTGTGTTATATTCAATTCACATTTCCACAAACTTCAAAGACTTTCCTTTCAAATGGTTCCAAGAATATGCACATCCTTGCTTCAGGAAGTGAGCTACAGGCAGTTAGATTTGGGTATGTCATTTTTGGCGAAAATAGAAAAAAAGGGGGCTATCCCTAAGAAGTTAAGTATCAAAAGTAAATGTAATTGCAAAAATTTACTTTTTACAAATTGACTTCAATTAGGCAATCCAAACGGCACAATGTTCTTGTTTTTTATTTATTTACAGATAGTCAAGGGCACATTCCAACACTCATTATTTACGAATTAATCATTTGTATTTAGTGAGTCTGCCAGATCAGAGGCAGTAGTGATGACCAGGGATGTTCTCTTGATAAGTGTGTGAATTGGACCAATTTCATGTTCTGTTAAGCATTCAAAAGGTAACGACTACTTTTGGGTGTCAGGGAAAATGCATGGAGTAAAAAGTACATTATTTTTGGGGGGAATGTAGTGGAGTAAAAGTAGTCAAACATATAAATAGTACAGATACCCGTAGTACTTTAAGTATTTTTACTTAAGTACTTTACACCACTGGCATTCTGGAAGAATTGGTTTGAGTTTAACATTTTGAAAATATCTTGTAAATATTGACACATTTGACAACGAAAATGCTGATAGGGTGATCACACTGCAGGGTAGGGAGCTACAGGTAACTGCCAAAATAAAGGAAACACCAACATAGGGCGTGGGGCCACCACGAGCTGCCAGAACAGCTTCAATGCACCTTGGCATAGATTATCCTCTTAGGGATAATTAAGGAGCAGTGGGTCACAGGCGCCCCACCTGCGACAACTTCCGCCAAAATGCAGAGCGCCAAATTCAAATTACAAAAGTAGTAATATAAAACATTAATGAAAAGTGTTGCATACTGTTCAAATGCTTAGAATCTTGGCAATCTCACAGCGTTGTCAGATTTAAAAAAACATTTGATTGTCTGAGGACAGCGCCCCGCATATTTTCTGCATTAGCATAATAACATAACCAGCACGGGTGTCACAAAACTCAGAAAAAGCAATAAAATAAATTGCTTACTTTTGAAGATCTTCTTCTGATGGCAATCTCAAGGGTCCCAGAAAGACAATAAATGTTCCTTTTGTTTGAAAAGTCCCTCTTCATATCCATAAAGCTCCGTTTGGTTGGCGCGTTTTGTTCAGAAAATCCACAGTCCACTCGCCAATTATACAAGACATACAAAGCGTAAAAAATATACCTATAAACTTTGTCCAAACAAATCCAACAATGTTTCTAATCGATCCTTAGATACACTAATATGTATATTAACGATAATATTTCACACGGATAATATCCTGGGCGATAGAAAAGGAAAAAAACGATCCCGCACGTTCAAAGAGAAAAGTGACTTTCTCACTCCCCTTGCCAATTCTTGTCTTACTCCTCGATTTTTCTAGATAAACGCATGAAACCTTGATTAAAGACTGTTGACATCTAGTGGAAGCCATAGGTACTGCAACCTGGGAGCTGGGTTCCAGTATTTCCTATAGAAAGTCAATGGGAAAAGAATCACCTCACAGAATCACATTTTTCCGGATGGATTTTCCTTGGGTTTTCGCCTGCCAAATCAGTTCTGTTATACTCACAGACATTTTAACAGTTTTAGAAACTTCAGAGTGTTTTCTATCCAATACTACTAAGTATGTGCATATCCTAGTTTCTGGGCCTGAGTACCAGGCATTTTACTTTGGGCACGCCGGATTCTCCAAAACTCCGAACACTGCCGCCGCTCCCGAACAGGATTTATACAAGGGTCTCGAACTCTATTGGAGGGATGTGACACCATTCTTCCACAAGAAATTCAATAATTTGGTATTTTGTTAAGGGCGGTGGAAAATGCTATCTCAGGCCCCGCTCCAGAATCTCCCATAAGTGTTCAATTGGGTTGAGATCTGGTGACTCCACAAGTTGAGCAGTCTTTGTCACTGAAACTCCTGCCAAACGTGCCAACAATCACACCTCTTTCAAAGTCAGTGAGACCTATTCTTCTAGCCATTGTAGCCAAAATAATGGGAAACTGGGCCTGCTCAGCATTTTATACAAGACCCTAAGCATGATGGGATGTTAATTCTACACCTGTGTGGAAGCAATTGCTTTCAATATACTTTGTATCCCTCATTTACTCAAGTTTTCCTTTATGTTGGCAGTTACCTGTATATTGTGAATGGAAGGGGGGCTGTGTTTGTTATATTTGCATTGTGAGTGTAGTGTATGGGGTGAATATGTATACTGAACCAAAATATAAACACAACATGCAACAATTTCAAAGATTTTACCACGTTACAGTTCATATAAAGAAACCAGTCAATTGAAATAAATGTATAAGGCCCTAATCTATAGACTTCACATGACTGGGAATACAGATATGCATCTGTTGGTCACAGATACCTTTAAAAAAAGGAAGGGGCGTGGAACAGAAAACCAGTCAGTATCTAGTGTGACCACCATTTGCCTCATGCAGCACGACACATCCTTCGCATAGAGTTGATCAGGCTATTGATTGTGGACTGTGGAATGTTGTCCCACTCCTCTTCAGTGGCTGTGCGAAGTTGCTGGATATTGGCGGGAAATGGAACACGCTGTTGTACTCGTAGATACAGAGCATCCCAAATATGCTCAATGGGTTATATGTCTGGTAAGTATGCAGGCCATTGAAGAACTGGGACATTTTTAGTTTCACGGAATTGTGTAAAGACCCTTGCGATATTGGGTCATGCATTATCATGCTGAAACATGAGGTAATGGCGGTGGATGGATGGCATGACAATGGGCCTCAGGATCTCGTCATGGTATCTCAAATCAAATCAAATCAAATTTGATTGGTCACATACACATGGTTAGCAGATGTTAATGCGAGTGTAGAAAAATGCTTGTGCTTCTAGTTCTGACCGTTCAGTAATATCTAACAAGTAATCTAACAATTTCACAACAACTACCTTATACACACAAGTGTAAGGGAATGATTAAGAATATGTATATATAAATATATGGATGAGCGATGGCTGAACAGCATTGGCAAGATACAGTAGATGGTATAGAGTACAGTATATACATATGAGATGAGTAATGTAGGGTATGTAAACATTATATAAAGTAGCATTGTTTAAGTGACTAGTGATACATTTGTTGCATCCAATTATTAATTATTAAAGTGGCTAGAGATTGAGTCCCTCTGCTGTTTCCTGAAGTCCACGATCATCTCCTTTGTTTTGTTGATGTTGAGTGTGAGGTTATTTTCCTGACACCACACTCCGAGGGCCCTCACCTCCTCCCTGTAGGTCATCTCGTCGTTGTTGCTAATCAAGCCTACCACTGTAGTGTCGTCTGTAAACTTGATGATTGAGTTGGAGGCGTGCATGGCCACGCAGTCATGGGTGTACAGGGAGTACAGGAGAGGGCTGAGAACGCACCTATGTGGGGCCCCAGTGTTGAGGATCAGCGGGGTAGAGATGTTGTTGATCAGCGGGGTGGCCCGTCAGAAAATCCAGGACCCAGTTGCACAGGGCTGGGTCGAGCTTAATGACGAGTTTGGAGGGTACTATGGTGTTGAATGCTGAGCTGTAATCGATGAATAGCATTCTTACATAGGTATTCCTCTTGCCCAGATGGGTTAGGGCAGTGTGCAGTGTGATTGCGATTGCGTCATCTGTGGACCGATTGGGGCGGTAAGCAAATTGGAGTGGGTCTATGGTGTCAGGTAGGGTGGAGGTGATATGATCCTTGGCTAGTCTCTCAAAGCACTTCATGATGACGGAAGTGAGTGCTACGGGGCAATAGTCGTTTAGCTCAGTTACCTTAGCTATCTTGGGAACAGGAATAATGGTGGCCCTCTTGAAGCATGTGGGAACAGCAGACGGGGATAGGGATTGATTGACTATGTCCGTAAACACAGCAGCCAGCTGGTCTGCGCATGCTCTGAGGTCTCGGCTAGGGATGCCATCTGGGCCGGCAGCCTTGTGAGGGTTAACACGTTTAAATGTTTTACTCACGTTGACTGCGGTGAAGGAGAGCCAGAAGGTTTTGGTAGCGGGCCGTGACAGTGGCACTGTATTGTCCTCAAAGCAAGCAAAGAAGTTGTTTAGTTGGTCTGGGAGCAAGACATCGGTGTCCGCGACGTGGCTGGTTTTCTTTTTGTCTCATGTCTGAGCCGTTGAATTGCGACTCTACTTTGTCTCTTTGTCTCTAAACGCTTAGCTTGTTTGATTGCCTTGCGGAGGGACTAGCTACACTGTTTGGCCTTATCACATCCTAGGTGTCCTAGGTGGTGGTCCAAACAGAGGATCCGCTTCGGGAAAGTCGTATTCCTGGTTGTAATGTTGGTAAGTTCACATTTCTCTTATATCCAATAGTTCCTCACGGCTGTATGTAATAAGACTTAAGATTTCCTGGGGTAACGATGTAAGAAATAACACGTAAAAAAAATATATATACTGCATAGTTTCCTAAGAACGCGAAGTGAGGCGTCCATCTCTGTCGGCGCCAAACACAAATCTCTGTGCACTGAAATTGCCATCGATAAAATGCAATTGTGTTCGATGTCCATAGCTTATTCCTGCCCATACCATAACCCCACCGCCACCATGGGGCACTCTATTCATAACGTTGACATAACATAATCAGCAAGCCGCTCGCACACTCTACACCATACACACTGTCTGCCATCTGCCGGGTACAGTTGAAAACCAAGATTCATCTGAGAAGAGCACACTTCTCCAGCGTGCCAGTGATGGTGAGCATTTGCCCACTAAAGTCTGTTATGACGCCAAACTGCAGTCAGGTCAAGACCCTGGAGAGGATATTGCTCATGACAGTTTGTGCAGAAATTCTTTGGTTGTGCAAACCCACAGTTTCACAAGCTTTCTGGGTGGCTGGTCTCAAACGATCCCACAGGTGAAGAAGCCCGATGTGGAGGTCCGTGGTTGTCCTGGGCTGGCATAGTTACACGTGGTCTGCGGTTGTGAGGCCTGTTTGACATACTGCCAAATTCTGTAAATCGACGTGGTCAGCTGTTTATGGTAGATAAATTAACATTAAATTCTCTGGCAACAGCTCTGGTGGACATTCCTGCAGTCAGCATGCCAATTGCACTCTCCCTCCAAATTTGAGACATCTGTGGCATTGTGTTGTGTGACAAAACTGCACATTTTAGAGTGGCTTTTTATTGTCCCCAGCACAAGATGTACCTGTGTAATGATCATGCTGTTTAATCAGCTTCTTGATATGTCACACCTGTCAGGTGGATTGATTATCTTGGCAAAGGAGAAATGCTCACTAACAGGGATGTAGAGAAATTTGGGCACACAATTTAAGAGAAATAAGTTTTCTTTGCAAATGGATATATATATATTTTTTACCTTTATTTTACCAGGTAAGTTGATTGAGAACACATTCTCATTTACAGCAATGACCTGGGGAATAGTTACAGGGGAGAGGAGGGGGATGAACAAGCCAATTGTAAGCTGGGGATGATTAGGTGACCATAATGGTACAAGGGACAGCTTGAGAATTTAGCCAGGACACCAGGGTTAACACCCCTACTCTTACAATAAGTGCCATGGGATCTTTAATGACCTCAGAGAGTCAGGACACCCGTTTAACATCCCATCCGATCCGATAGATGGCACTCTACACAGGGCAATGTCCCAATTACTGCCCTGGAGCATTGGGATATTTTGTTTGGACCTGAGGAAAGAGTGCCTCCTACTGGCCCTCCAACACCACTTCCAGCAGCATCTGGTCTCCCATCCAGGGGCTCACCAGGACCAACTCTGCTTAGCTTCAGAAACAAGGCAGCAGTGGGATTCAGGGTGGTATGCTGCTGGCCAAAGGGATCTTTGTGGGATCTTTTATTTCATCTTCTGAAACATGGGACCAATACTTCACATGTTGTGTTTATATTTTAGTTCAGTGTATGTAAGTGGACAAAGGGAATAAAGGGTAGGGGTGTTCAATAGAGGGGTTGAGTGTGAGATAGTGGTAAGGGGGCTGAAGAGAGGATTATATGTGGTGGGTGGAATGTTGAAGAGGTTATGAGGTTGGGGGTGAGGGTGTTAAAAATATCCAATGCATAAGTGCTCTCCCTTAACTATTCCGAACAGAAACTTGACACAGTGCACATGGATATTGACTGACGTTTGTTACTAGGATACCGTTTAGTCTTTGCAGCTGTTCTATTGAATCTCCTCAACTGTCAGTGTCTGGGAACGTTCTTGATAGGTTACTATTATATTTGGTGGTTTAAAAGTCATTCAGTGGTTCCTAACGTGTCTATACTATGCTGTTTTTCTGTGCAAATTATGGACAATAAAGATCTAACGATCAAAGTGGTTCTGTTAATTTTTCCCCCTACAGTGTTAGAAACGCAAGCATGCCTTTCGGTGACACCCACAACAACTTCAAACTCAACTTCAAAGTTGAGAAGGAGTACTCTGACCTCACCAAGCACAACAACCACATGGCCAAGGTGCTGACCAAGGACATGCCAAGCTGAGGGACAAGCAAACCTCCTCCAGCTTCACACAGGATGACGTCATCCAGATAGGTATTGACAACCCTGGTGAGTGCCACACATCTTCCATACACCGCCTGAGGATAGACAATAACCACCGCAAACACACAACTGTCAAAACTGAGCAGGTATCCCTACAATAGTCTGCACAATCATTGTAGCCTGCTGAGCTAAAGCTTAGGCATCAATCAATCATAATGCCATCGCTTAAGAGATACCAATACCATAATATATAATATAGCCTAGATTTTGGTTGCAAAAAAAAACAACATTTACAATAAAGACATATTGACATAGTAAAACAAATAAAAGTGTGTACATTAACAAATATATATTTAATGCTGAAACCCTCATATTAAACACCAATGGTATTCACTAAGTTGATGTAGTGGTAAAAAAAAATAGGTGGGTAAACTGATTGTCGGTTAAGAATACAGTGGTTAAACTGTATAGGAACAAAAAAAATGGCTAAACTGCATTTACTTACATTTACCCTCCACTACACCACTGTGTACATGTGATAAGGCCACACAGAGGTCCAGATTTAATTACAGACACCAGTGATAATCTGAAGTACCCAAAAAGGTCACTAGATATCATCTGATAAAATAGTAATACCCTCCCTTTGCAACCCTAGATGAAGTGGTCGGAGTTGGTGCTGCCTGGGAGATGATGTAGCCTATAACCAAGACTGCACTCCAGTCATTGAGTGGGATGGACACAAGAACCCAGTTGAAGAGTTTCAATAATGCAACATTGTAATAGAGGTGAAATTGGTACACTGTCTGTTCATGGTGAAAACCAAACTCAAACTGAGGAGAAACGGTCAACTGTCAGTTTAAGCGGGAGTCATTGCTCGTGAGTTTCTGAGCAGAAAACGGGAAGCTCGCAAAGGTATTTGCAGGCTTAACATATGCACAAGCTTCAACAATACTTGTGGGCTTTTAGTTTCATACAATAGATATCTGCTCCCATATCCATGTTAGCTAATATAATACTGCAGGGATCATCAACTAGATTTCCAGCCTGCGAGACGATTTTTTTCTTGAGCAGATGGTTACGGGGCCGGAACATAATTACAAATAATTTGTAAACATATATAATATTTGACTTAAACATAATCATTTCAAACCTTGCTTATATTTGTTTACACTCACGTGTCTTTATTATGTGTGGGAATACTTATTTCAAAAATGTATATGACTTGGAGCTGATTTGCTGGTGTTTTTACAGTCTTTTATGTCCAACAATTAAATAAAAAAAAAATAAAAAAAAAATATATATATATATATATATATATATATATATATATATACTGTATATATATTTTTGCTCAGAAAACATGGGGGGCCAAATAAAATCACAAGCGGTCCAAATTCGGCTGATGGCCCACCAGTTGGGGAATCAAGTAATACTGTATGTGTAATGTGCATTTTACATATCACACACTTTCTTGAAGTCTTGCATATTTTTACACCACAGAGTGGTATATTAAAGTCAATAAGCCTACTCTGTAGATGTGCTGCCTTCTTACCCTCCTCTCCTCTCTCTGTCCTCAGGTCACCCCTTCATCATGACCGTTGGCTGCATGGCTGGTGATGAGGAGTCCTACAAGGTCTTCAAGGATCTGTTGGACCCCATCATCTCAGACCATCATAGTGGATACAAGCCCACAGACAAGCACAAGACTTCGAGAACCTGAAGGTAGAGACGTTCCTCTGACATGTTTTATGGGTTTCATTCACTATAGGAGGAGTACTGCTGAGCAAAAGTATTGTGGAAAATTTGTAAATAATCTCTTCAGGACATAGTTAGGGAAAAAAGTATTTGATCCCCTGCTGATTTTGTACGTTTGCCCACTGACAAAGAAATTATCAGTCTATAATTTTAATTGTAGGTTTATTTGAACAGTGAGAGACAGAATAACAACAACAAAATCCAGAAAAACGCATGTGAAAAATGTTAGAAATTGATTTGCATTTTAATGAGGGATATAAGTATTTGACCCCTCTGCAAAACATGACTTAGTACTTGGTGGCAAAACCCTTGTTGGCAATCACAGAGGTCAGACGTTTCTTGTAGTTGGCCACCAGGTTTGCACACATCTCAGGAGTTATTTGTCCCACTCCTCTTTGCAGATCTTCTCCACAGATTTTCTATGGCTAGGCCACTCCAGGACCTTAATGTGCTTCTTCTTGAGCCACTCCTTTGTTGCCTTGACTGTATGTTTTGGGTCATTGTCATGCTGGAATACCCATCCACAACCCATTTTCAATGCCCTGGCTGAGGGAAGGAGGTTCTCACCCAAGACTTGACGGTACATGGCCCCGTCCATTATCCCTTTGATGCGGCGAAGTTGTCCTGTCCCCTTAGCAGAAAAACACCCCCAAAGCGTAATTGTTATAGAAATGTTGTTCTCAATGTCCACAAACTGAACTTCAATTAAAACTCTGTCTGTTACCCAGTATTTGTAAGATACTGGTTGAAATAAGACAGACAGAAGCCCAGTATACAATGGTCAAGTGTAAATGGTTTAATTCAGGAGAGCTCTGAGCTCTAAAAGGTGTACACAGTTTTTTATATGGTACAATGTTGAAATACAAAGATACAAAGGCCCCACCATTTCCAAGAAAATAGTGTCTTCCCACAGTACCCATTCATTCCTTATCACAATCTTTTCAACATAAGTCAAACTTGGGCGGTTCTTTAACTATCCCTCCTGTCTTCAAGGACAGGAGCCTCTCGCATGTGTCTGGTAGAATCAAAGAATTCTTTGTTCTCCCAGATACTCCCTAAATGAAGTCATTTCAACCTGTTCCATTCTCCACAATATTCATTTCTAGACACACACATTAATTGGACTACCATTTTGTCTTATAACCCTATCTCTATCTCATACATTTTCAGAATGGAATATTCTTAGATGTACAAACATTTAGTCATCACCATAAAATCTATAACAATAATGTTTCCCCCTCCATGTTTGACGGTGGAGATGGTGTTCTTGGGGTCATAGGCAGCATTCCTCCTCCTCCANGGGTTTCTTCCATTTGCAAATAATCACACCAACTGTTGTCACCTTCTCACCAAGCTGCTTGGCGATGGTCTTGTAGCCCATTCCAGCCTTGTTTAGGTCTACAATCTTGTCCCTGACATCCTTGGAGAGCTCTTTGGTCTTGGCCATGGTGGAGAGTTTGGAATCTGATTGATTGATTGCTTCTGTGGACAGGTGTCTTTTATACAGGTAACAAACTGAGATTAGGAGCACTCCCTTTAAGAGTGTGCTCCTAATCTCAGCTCGTTACCTGTATAAAAGACACCTGGGAGCCAGAAATCTTTCTGTTTGAGAGGGGGTCAAATACTTATTTCCCTCATTAAAATGCTAATCAATTTATAAAAATTTTCACATGCGTTTTTCTGGATTTTGTTGTTGTTATTCTGTCTCTCACTCTTCAAATAAACCTACCATTAAAATTATAGACTGATCATTTCTTTGTCAGTGGGCAAACGTACAAAATCAGCAGGGGATCAAATACTTTTTTCCCTCACTGTAGGTTGGGAATCACAAACTTGTTTGAGCCACTTCAAATGTTCAGGTCTAAAAATCAGTTGTGTCCTTGTTTCTGTGTAGGGAGGTGATGACCTAGACCCCAACTACGTCCTGTCCAGCGTGTGCGTACCGGCCGCAGCATCAAGGGATACACCCTGCCCCTCCACAACAGCCATGGTGAGCACAGAGCAAATGGAGAGACTGTCCGTCAAGGGTGAGCCTCCCATCTACCAATAGCCACATATGCAATCGCAGGATTGTGCAAGAAGCTAGGTAGTAAGATGAACAAAAGGGAGTTTATTGGAAATATAAATAAGGCTTGTTTTAACATATGTGCTCCCTCCTTCCTGAAGGCACAATGACAGGAAGAGCTTCTTGGTTTGGGTGAACGAGGAGGATCACCTGTGTGTCATCTCTATGGAGAAGGGTGGCAACATGAAGGAGGTCTTCAGACGCTTCTGCGTCGGTCTGAGAAAGGTACCAACTCAAGCCAAATTGACATGGCACAAAAATGCCAGTAACAACTTGCAATGACATGAAAACGCAGAGAGACAAAGACAAGAATGTTGATACTGTATATGATTGTTTCTCTGACCTGTCAGATTGAGGAGACCTTCAAGAAGCACAATCACTGCTTCATGTGGAACGGGCATCTCGGCTATGTGCTGACCTGCCCATCCAACCTGGGAACCGGCCTGCGTGGTGGAGTGCACGTCAAGCTGCCCAAGCTGTGCACACATGCCAAGTTCGAAGCTGCGTCTGCAGAAGCGTGGCACAGGTACACACACGCACAAAAAAAAACACATCCAGAACAGCTGCTGATATATTCAACTCTAATTCGTCACAGATCACAATTGTCTTCCCTTTTACAACAAAACATGTAAAAAGGAACAGAGATTAGCATGAGCAAAAGCTATCATGAAGTAGCCATGTCAACAGCTGCTAAGACGTTTATTAATTGATAATTTATAGTATGAGTATAATTTATAGCTCTCTCCAGGTGGCGTGGACACCGCCTCCGTGGGTGGAGTGTTCGGCATCTCAAACGCTGACCGTCTGGGCTCCTCTGAGGTGGATCAGGTCCAGATGGTGGTCGATGGTGTCAAGCTCATGGTGGAGATGGAGAAGAAGCTGGAGAAGGGAGAGGCCATCGACGGCATGATCCCCGCCCAGAAGTAGAGTTGTTGACGTCGTTGGTCGTCTTTTCTTTTTCTATTGTCAAGTCGTGCAATCGAGCCAACCAACTGGCGAGCAGAGGAAACCGCCACTCGCTCTAGAGACTTGACTCTACCACTCAGCTCTTTTTCTTCTTTCCTTCAGAGATCTCCCTCTCTGTTGCTCGCCTTTGTCATTCTTCTTTTTTTTCCCTTTCCTTTTCTTCCTTCTGACATTTTTTCTTTCTCACTTTTCTCCTATTCAGTCGGTAATGTCCTGGGATCAGCATCCACTGTAGTCGGGCTTGTCTGACAGACGTGGCATCACATGGGTTGTTAAAATGTATCAGTAAAAGTTATAATTGAAACTGTGGTCCAATAAACCTCCATGAACAAATACAGATGTCGACGTCTTTCCTGGGCATGCACTCAAGATAACTCTACATTGATTTAACACTTGTGCAGTTAACACTCTTGTTGTATTGTCTCACACTACACTAATATATATTTTTTTTATTTAACTATGCAAGCTGGTTAACAAATTCTTATTTACAATGACGGCCTACCCCAGCCAAACCCGGCCGACGCTGGGCCAATTGTGCGCCGGATGGCCGGATGTGATACAGCCTGGATTCGAACCAGGGACTGTAGTGACACCTCTTGCACTGAGATGCAGTGAGTTAGACCACTGCAACACTTGGGATCCCTAATATATTAATATTACAATTTCAGAAGGATTTCTAACAAGCTTTCTAACAATTTACAAAGTTTCTGTTACTCTGTGAATAGTTGAAAATGAACACTGGCTAACACTGCATATTGTTGTATTTACTCTTCACTGGCGTCAAGTGTTACAACTAAACTGCATCAGAGTAAATGTAAACTCTAATAGTGGAGTAAACATTTATATAGCTTTGTGTGGTGGTTGTGTGTTTGCTGGGTGGTAGGTAAAGATGTTTTCTAAAAGCCTAACTGTCAAATTGTAAGGCCAAACCAGCAGAGGGAGCCATCACCTGAGTACTGACTGTGCTCTACTCCCCTTGGCTTCCTCTGCACTAATTTCCTGTCTAATTGACTATTTAACCTGTAATTATGCCTAGACTCATTGCGAAGTATTGCCAGTTACCCTGCCTTACCGAGCGTTTCATAGTCTGCTGAACCGATGTTACTGTTAAGATCTCTTGCCTGCCTACTGACCTCTGCCTTTTGGATTATCCCCTTGTATGACGAAAGATCTGACTGCCCCTCTGGTTTTGACCCTCTGCCTGCCTTATCGTTTATGTTCAAGGAACCTGCCCTTACTAAACCTCCGCACTTGGATTCTAACTCTGCCTCAGCGTATTCGTTACAGAATACTTCGCCCCTCATGAATCCAGCGGAGACTCTGGACATCCCAGCTGCATTCGCTTATCAAAGCGAAGTGTTGAAGAGATACCAGGAACAACTAACCACGCTCCAGTCGGTCAACGAACATCTAATGAGCTACATCCAGTCACTCCCTCCAGCTACACCCGAAACGGTGAGCTTTGCCCTTCCTGACAAGTTTAATGGTAATGCCGAACAATGTAAGGGCTTCGTTCGTCAGATCCAGCTTTACCTTGATCACCAAAGGGGATGCATTTGATTCCGAAGAAGGGAAATGCGCGTTCTTAATGACGCTGTTAACAGGGAGAGCGATTGAATGGGCTGCAGCGGTGTGGGACTCTGATTCACGGTTACGTTATTCAATGGAATATTTCATCCAACAACTTCGTGAGGTGTTTGAATACCCTGCCGGAGGCCAGGACGTGTCCACACGAATCATGAACATTACACAAGGTAACCGCACAGCTGCAGAATATGCTATTGAATTTAGAACACTGGCTGCACAGAGTGGGTGGAATGATATAGCTTTAAAGGCCATGTTTCACCGCAGTCTCAATACTGAATTGCAAACGGAATTGGCATGTAAGGGAGAGGACTTCTCATTTTCGGAATTTGTTACTCTTGCCAT
>QNTS01000265.1:153171-191934 GCA_003317085.1 Hucho hucho | reverse complement strand
GAATACGCTCAGAACTCTCTCACACACACATCCACAGGCCTAACCCCCTTTCAGTGCGTCCTAGGGTTCCAACCTCCTATGTTCCCGTGGTCTGGCGAACCTTCCTCGGTCCCTGCTGTGGATGACTGGATTCGACGTAGCGAGAGGGTGTGGAACAACGCTCAAGTACGTCTCCAGCGGGCTGTGAGAACACAGGAGTTCCAGGCCAACAGACGACGTCGTCCACACCCTTCCTACCAACCAGGACAACGGGTCTGGCTCTCGACGAGGGACATCAAGTTAAGGCTGCCGAGCAGGAAGCTCAGTCCCAGGTATGTTGGCCCTTTTAAGATCCTCAAAATAATTAATGAGGTCACGTACCGGTTGGAGCTTCCAGTTAACTACCGTATATCTCCCTCCTTCCACGTCTCCCTCCTCAAACCGGTCCACCTGAATGCTGACCCTAACCATGAGACACCAGAACCACCCCCTCCATTGGACATTGAGGGAACCCCTGCTTATCAAGTGAATGAACTACTAGACTCAAGACGAAGAGGGGGTCGGCTTCAATATCTGGTGGACGGGGAGGGGTATGGACCTGAGGAAAGATCATGGGTAGCTGCGAGGGACATTTTGAACCCATCGCTCATCGAGGACTTTCATAGAGCCAGACCTGATCGACCAGCACCACGACCACGGGGACGCCCACGTCGAGCTCCAGGAGTCGCTCATAGAGAGGGGGGTTCTGTAAGGCCAAAACAGCAGAGGGAGCCATCACCTGAGTACTGACTGTGCTCTACTCCCCTTGGCTTCCTCTGCACTAATTTCCTGTCTAATTGACTATTTAACCTGTAATTATGCCTAGACTCATTGCGAAGTATTGCCAGTTACCCTGCCTTACCGAGCGTTTCATAGTCTGCTGAACCAATGTTACTGTTAAGATCTCTTGCCTGCCTACTGACCTCTGCCTTTTGGATTATCCCCTTGTATGACGAAAGATCTGACTGCCCCTCTGGTTTTGACCCTCTGCCTGCCTTATCGTTTATGTTCAAGGAACCTGCCCTTAATAAACCTCCGCACTTGGATTCTAACTCTGCCTCAGCGTATTCGTTACACAAATGAAGTTATTCTCAGTAGTAAGAGCAACAGCAAGAATCAAGCGATGATCAATCATGCAGCAAACATAGAAATCCATAAAAAACAATAAAAAAAAAACAATGGCAACATCTGTGAATTTCATTTCTCGTCAGCTCCATGTTTCTCACTTTCTCTCTAGACCAAAAGCAACAGGGCTTTTGGGTAACACAATCTCACACTGTTTTTCTGAAGGGGTCAAGGGGTGTACAGAATTAGGTGTCCAGGTCAAAATGTGTCTCTTCATCCGTTTCATTGGCCTCTATTGCATACTACATAATTTCCAAAAATAAACAGTTCCAGCATGACAATGCACATTACTTAAATACTGAGCCCCTGGGGTCATAATACTTTGTTCAACAACCATCTATACCACTGACAGTCTCTTATAGGCATACCAGCACATATTGAACTATCTTTCTGCATTTCATAGGTTTGTATTATATTCCACCTGGAAACAATGTCAGCCCATAATTTCTTTCCTTCACCTTAGCATGTTCATCAACCAGATGTTTACTTTCATTCTGTAAAGACTTAAACAGACTTTACTATGGCTTGAACGCACCCAGATCTGCCTGACATTTGTGTTTATCAGGGATAGTGTGAATTGAAACATCAATTTAAAATTGCAGAATTTGCAACAACACATTAGATTATTGTATTTTTTATTTTGTTATACGGGTAGACAAAATCTGAGACTTGTGAAGTACATTTATGAATATCCAGTGGATAATCCTTTGAAGTTACATTTGCAGAATTCAGGAAGTAAAATTGTCCAAATTGAACCAATTAACAAATTTCCCCGTAAGTAATAGAAGATTGACTGAAATCATTGCAATTGACCAAAAACCTGCCATTTGTACTTGTGATAAGGGGGATACCCAGTACCATTTCTCTGTGTCCATATATATGTCCAAACACTGACTGCATTTCTATGAATAATGGATATGAATAATTTCAACCCCCCTCTCCCAAAAACCCAAACTTTGAAGTCATGCAGGATTGCAGGTTGGTATTGTTCCACATTGTCATTGACAGAAACTGCTTTAAAGAAGAAACTGCTAGAAGTACTTCCCTTGCTCTAGCTATAAATAAACCTTGAGCTCTAAGATATATACTATATTCATATATTTTATATACAGCCATAAACTGGCTGATATAAATGCAGATTTTTTTTTTACGATATTATTCTAAAAATAAATAAAGTACCTGTGCAAATATCCACAAATTGAAGTGTTCACATTTAAGACATTGGCGCACTCCAGTGGCTCGTTGTGGCCTTTGCCCGAGATTCCACTGGAAGGAGCTGATTCAAGTCAAAGCAAAGTGCATCAAGGTCTATATTACCTAATGCTAATATACACCACAATGTTATAGGACATAGGACTGACCCTCCTCAGGTACGTGAATCTATCTGTCTGTACTGTTGAGGGCTGTGTAATCTTGTAGATTAGTATTGCTCTCCTCTATAGGGGATCCTGTCATGGGGCAGAGTAGCAGACCAAATGGCACTGAGGAGGTTCAGAAGAGATGATTTAACAACGTGTCTGTGAAGTAGATGACAGTTGGGAGTGTTTCCGAAAAACAAAACGAGAGGAGGATTGCAAAAACAAACAAACATACAGACAGCAAAAACGCTTGTGGTGAAGATTGAAGTAAAAAAAAGAGATAACTGAGAGAAAAAAAAGCCACTACTGAGATCGAGAGCATTACCAGTAAATAATCAGGCAGAAATCTTGTTCTCTGTAGCCTACATGAACGTCACAGTATATCATTCATTCTTATCAGGGGGGAATGTGAGGAAACTTTTTTAACTTATTTTCCAACATTGAACATGTACTCTGTAGGCATAAGGGGTGCAAGAGGGAAAACACAGCATCCCAGTCACACAGCCTTTAAGTCTCTCTCTCTAAATGACTCATCTGTGTGTCTATGCACTCCCCCTCACACCTCACAGCAGCCTACAGTCATCAACAGTAGACAAAACCAGTTTGATCTGAAGATAACCAATGCCAAAATGCTAAAGGGTGTCAAGAGTTGAGGTACCAGTGTGTGTAACAGTGGGAATGGTATTGGACGGTTGCAGTTACCTCAGAAAAAACTGATTTTGAAGTTCACCTTTAATGTAGAGAGATACAGTGAGGGAAAAAAGTATTTGATCCCCTGCTGATTTTGTACGTTTGCCCACAGACAAAGAAATGATCAGTCTATAATTTTAATGGTAGGTTTATTTGAACAGTGAGAGACAGAATAACAACAAAAAAATCCAGAAAAACGCATGTGAAAAATGTTATAAATGGAATTGCATTTTAATGAGGGAAATAAGTATTTGACCCCCTCTCAATCATAAAGATTTCTGGCTCCCAGGTGTCTTTTATACAGGTAACGAGCTGAGATTAGGAGCACACTCTTAAAGGGAGTGCTCCTAATCTCAGCTTGTTACCTGTATAAAAGACACCTGTCCACAGAAGCAATCAATCATAGTCTAAGGTTTGAGAGGTGGTACCGGAAGACCAAAGAGCTCTCCAAGGATGTCAGGGACAAGATTGTAGACCTACACAAGGCTGGAATGGGCTACAAGACCATCACCAAGCAGCTTGGTGAGAAGGTGACAACAGTTGGTGCGATTATTCGCAAATGGAAGAAACACAAAAGAACTGTCAATCTCCCTCGGCCTGGGGCTCCATGGAAGATCTCACCTCGTGGAGTTGCAATGATCATGAGAACGGTGAGGAATCAGCCCAGAACTACACGGGAGGATCTTGTCAATGATCTCTAGGCAGCTGGGACCATAGTCACCAAGAAAACAATTGGTAACACACTACGCCGTAAAGGACTGAAATCCTGCAGCGCCCGCAAGGTCCCCCTGCTCAAGAAAGCACATATACATGCCCGTCTGAAGTTTGCCAATGAACATCTGAATGATTCAGAGGACAACTGCGTGAAAGTGTTGTGGTCAGATGAGACCAAAATGGAGCTCTTTGGCATCATCTCAACTCGCCGTGTTTGGAGGAGGAATACTGCCTATGACCCCAAGAACACCATCCCCACCGTCAAACATGGAGGTGGAAACATTATGCTTTGGGGGTGTTTTTCTGCTAAGGAGACAGGACAACTTCACTGCATCAAAGGGACGATGGGCGGGGCCATGTACCGTCAAATCTTGGGTGAGAACCTCCTTCCCTCAGCCAGGGCATTGAAAATGGGTCGTGGATGGGTATTCTAGCATGACAATGACCCAAAACACACGGCCAAGGCAACAAAGGAGTGGCTCAAGAAGAAGCACATTAAGGTCCTGGAGTGGCCTAGCCAGTCTCCAGACCTTAATCCCATATAAAATCTGTGGAGGGAGCTGAAGGTTCGAGTTGCCAAACGTCAGCCTCGAAACCTTAATGACTTGGAGAAGATCTGCATAGAGGAGTGGGACAAAATCCCTTCTGAGATGTTTGCTAACCTGGTGGCCAACTACAAGAAACGTCTGACCTCTGTGATTGCCAACAAGGGTTTTGCCACCAAGTACTAAGTCATGTTTTGCAGAGGGGTCAAATACTTATTTCCCTCATTAAAATGCAATTCCATTCATAAATTCAAAAATTTTCACATGCGTTTTTCTGGATTTTGTTGTTGTTATTCTGTCTCTCACTGTTCAAATAAACCTACCATTAAAATTATAGACTGATCATTTCTTTGTCAGTGGGCAAATGTACAAAATCAGCAGGGGATCAAATACTTTTTTCCCTCACTGTAGCTGAAGATAAATTGGCATGGCACGGAATAGAATCCAAACAAATTTGCATTGCATCACATTGAAAGAAATATGACTTATTCCAAAACAGATCTGGATTAAGTATTATCTGTATTTCAACATGTATATTGAGTTTCTCTGAACAATGTAGCTTATTTCAGTGGGCAAACATTGTTAAAAAAATACTATTAAAATACTTTCTTTTTTTGCCCAACGTTTAGGCCAGAGTATTTAAGGGTATTTGAAATTAAATAATAATTTATTTCAACCCAGGTCTGTTCCAAATTTGGTTCACTATGGCAAAGCCATGTGTTGTTCAAGGGCACAATGTTCTGCAGTGAACTTCTTTTGCATTGAAATAAAAATTGCTTTCCCAGTCACCCTTTTAGTCATTAGACATTGAGTTCAACTATTTTATGTTGAGGAACAACTAACTGTGCAACTGTTTCATGACTTGAATGCAACTCTGTTCAAGAAAGGTAAAAGGGAGAGATCATACCGTGAGAGGTAGGGGATAAAATGCTTAAAAATGGCTTGAAATTATTATTGATAATGACCAGTGCCAACACAGACACTGATCCCAGCCAATCAGAGGGATAAAAGAGTTTCTCCGGAACAAGAATTTGGCAAAGGAATTACTTTCCAAGGGTGTGTGCAGGAAACCAAAGCCACAGATAGCTAAAGAGGTTTGAAGGTGAAAAAATATAGAACACTACGAACCACAGTTTTGATCTACAGTGCATTCGGAAAGTATTCAGACCTGTGAATTTTTCCAAATTCTGTTACGTTACAGTCTTATTCTAAAATGGATTGAATAAAACATTTTCCTCATCAATCTACACACAATACCCCATAATGACAAAGAGAAAAGCAGGTTTTTAGACATTTTTGCAATTGTATTACAACATTTAAAAAAGTGCTACAGAGATGTTTGTCCTTCTGGAAGGTTTTCCCATCTCCAAAGAGGAACTCTGGAGCTCTGCCAGAGTGACCATCGGATTCTTGCTCAGTTTGTCCGGGTGGCTAGCTCTAGGAAGAGTTTTGGTAGTTCCAAACTTCTTCAATTTAAGAATGATGGAGGCCACTGTGTTCTTGGGGATCTTCAATGCTACAGACATTTTTTGGTACCCTTCCCCAGATCTTTGCCTTGACACAATCCTGTCTACGGACAATTCCCTCGACCTCATGGCTTGGTTTTTGCTTTGACATGCACTGTCAACTGTGGGACCTTATATAGACAGTTGTGTGCCTTTCCAAATCATGGCCAATCAATTGAATTTACCACAGATGGACTCCAGTCAAGTTGTAGAAACATCTTAAGGATGATCAATGGAAACAGGATGCACCTGAGCTAAATTTCAAATCTCATAGCTAAGGGTCTGAATACTTATGTAAATAAGGTGTTTCTGTTTTATTTGTTTTATACATTTGCAAAAATGTCTAAAAACCTGTTTTCGCTTTGTCATTATGGGGTATTGTGTGTAGATTGATGTGAAAAAATAAATGTATCTATTTTAGAATGAGGCTGTAACGTAATAAAATGTGAAAAAAGTCAAGGGGTTTGAATACTTTCCCAATGCACATAGATTCCGTTTTCGTATTGGCACTGATATCTAAAATGGAGCATGATATGTACCAAAGTGTATACTACCTGACATTACACATTAACATAATAGCTTATTATGGTGTGTGGTTTGTACAATACTACAAAAGTGAAACCTATATCAGTCCAGTTTATATTTGTCATATGCAGTAAGACTAACTGAGATTCATGATGTGTCCGAGATAACATCCCCACCTACTACCTTTTTCAGTTGATGATGTTAGTGGAAATGGATGTGAAGGTTCCCATTGGCTGGTTCAAAGTGTCTGTCAACTTCTCTGTCATCGTCCAATAATCCAATCCCGCCTATACTGTGCACAAATAGAAAAACAGAGTAACCTTTGATGCCGCTAGTCAAATCATTGAGTTAACGGTCTCCATATTTGTGCATATTGTCCACAGAAATCCTTGGATAATCACTTCATCAGTATCAATGTTCAAATGGGAGAAGAAAGAGCAAAAACATATATAGATGTAGGATCTTAATTTGAGACAGTTTGCTACAGCATGAAAATAATCCTGCAGCAACAGGAAATGTGAATTATTATGTGGATTATAATTAATGGAAATGTTTTAAGGGTTGATACATTTTTCGTGAGGGAAAATAAAGTCTGAAATGTTGAAGTGGAAATTGCAAACTTCAGAATCCTTTTTAAACCTCAAATACTCTACAAGTTTTACATGTCCTGTATTGCAGGAAAGTTATCCTGCAACAGGGTGATCAAATCAAGATCCTATATCTGTACTGTGACACGCAGAAACAGAGTGCCTCATCAAAGACAGCAATACCAATCATAAAAGTAATAGTCATTATGGCTAAAGTTAACAGTAAAACATTTTAAGCTGGATTCCTCTCTGATCAGGTTCCAGTGGGTGAAGCTGTTGAATAGTAGTGGCGAGAAGCCGGGGGGGAGGGTACATTTGGGTCTGTGTGGTATGGGGATGGGGGCGGGTGGTTAGGTTGAGACTGGTGCGGAGGGGAGTAGGGCTATAGCCACGTAAGAGACAGGGGCAAATGTATTTGTATCTTGAGTCCAGCCCCACGTCCCTCTTTCTCTATATTTCTCTTTCCATCCTTCTCAACCCCCATTATATTCAGAGTTCGAGGTCCTTTGAGATTTGCGTGGCGATGTCCCGGAAAGCGAGCGGTGCTCCCCAAAGTCGTGTATAGCGCACCCCGTTGGAAGTCTTATTGTTGGAGGCGCCACCCCCCGTGGAGAGGTGGCACACCTCTGCCTTGAAGGCCACGCAACCCCTGGACGCCCCGTGGGTGCAGGAGAGCAGGAAGGGGCCGGCGTGGTGGACCTGGCAGCCGCAGCCCAGTGCCGCCTCCTGCAGAGCCAGCACCACCTCCGCTGGGTCCCGCCGCCCCCAGGGTACCCTCAGATTCCAGCCACATCCGATGGCCCAGGGCTCGGACGCTTTTTGATGCCCAGGTAAATGGCGACTGGTGACCAGAAAGGGAGAGCGACAGAAAAAAAGAAAGAGAAAGGAGTGGTGGGAGAGTAAAATAAAAAAATAGAGGAGAAGAGTTGTTAGAGGGAAAGGGGTGGGTAAGGAGAAGAAAGTGAGAATGGGTGGTTGAATCTAGTAAAGGCCCAATGCAGCTGTTTTTATATCAATATTAAATCATTTCTGGGTAACAATTAAGTACCTTACTGCAATATATTTCCATAAAAATTGCCCAAAATAGCTTTTTAGCAAAAAACTATTTCTCAAGCAAGAATTTTGCTAGGAGTGGGGAGGGGGAAACTGAACAATAGCTGTTATTGGCAGAGAGGTTTGGAACTCTATTTGTTATAGGTCTCTTTACCAATTTACCGAATGGTGATGTCACCATTGCAAGCAAAAACTCCCGTCGATGCAAGCCTGTTGATTAGAAGGTCCTGTGTATATTGTATTTTCAACCAGCAACTATCAGGAAATAACACTAATCAACATTTTTGACAGCACTGGGCCTTTAAATCTAAGAATACATTTTCAGTTAAGATGAGCAAGTTTACTGTCTGAAACAGGACAACAACCTAACATGGTTATGTTTGGGTTATAGATGAGTTGACGAAGGGTTGCCGGATATACTGACCTTGTGACATATACTGACCTTGTGACCGCAGATCGGCAGATTCCCTCAGGTTCATTTGTGACCCTGCGTAGAGAACACACACACACACACAGTTAAATGGGGAATCAGAGATGTGTTTTATGGGAGATGCAGTTCCATGTCCACCAAGTACACAGAGAGAGTCACCATCTATCCACAATACTGTGAAGCCATTCAAAAAGAAAGGAAAGGAAATCATAGAGTGAGGACAAGCAAATGACAACAGCGACAAAAAACTTCATTGGTTGCACGTTGCGTGACAATATTGTTATGTAAGTTCTATTGAGGGCTGACTCCCGAGTGAACATTCTACTCAATGCATTGTCAACTGCCGTTAATTAACATTTCTAACATTAACACCTTTTGTCATCATTGTGATGTTGTCAGATTGCCTTTAGATGCAGTATAATGTTAGCTAGCTAGATAAGCGTGAGGGGAGAGCACCGGATTTAGCATTGCTAGGTATTTTGGACAAACTTTGGTAGCTAATAACAACATTGTCATCTGTCCAAAGTAAATTTAGCAACATCATGGTCATGACAAAGTTGTTTCCTACTTATATTTGCCTACTATTAATGTCATCATATGTTCATGCCACTACAGTATATTGTAAAGACGAAACAATCATTAGCCTCTGTTCATAATGACTGGGCACCACTCGATATTCAGGAGCCACTATGGCTGACAGCATCTTCAGAATGTTGATAACAATGGTGTGACGCGATCAGGTGACGTAGTTGCAACCCATGTATACAGGTTAGAGTATGGAGTGATATTAGTGCAACATACTTTTTTATTGGCACTAATGTCACTCCGTATCAGAACGCCCTGACTTGCACAACAGAGTCAAATAATAACGCTGTATCAATATAAGAAATTAATAAACAACCCTAAGCTTCTCATATTGTGTTTGTTCATTGAGAACAGTAAACTGTACTGATATTCCACATCTTTTAAGGTGAGGTGGGAGAATCCACAGCAGTGTAAATGTTGGTGCATTCTGTGCCACCAACTGTCCATCACTATCAATTCCACCTAGGGTTGCAAAGATACTGGATATTTACCAAAGTTACCGGAATCTTCTGTACTTTTTGTTATTAAAAGGTAATCTATGGTAATCTATGGTAATTATGTTATTTGTCGGTTTATATTTAGGATGATTTTTTACAGCTTTGTCATTCTAATTAAAAAAGAATCATCTTAGTTGATTATTTTCTATATTTTACATGCAGTGATGTAGTGGTAAAAAAAAAAAAAATTGGTGGGTAAACTCTGATCGCCGGTCGCTGTTAAAAAATACAGTGGTTAAACTGTATAGAAACAAAAAAATGACTAAACTGCATTTACTTACATTTACCCTCCACTACACCACTGTGTACATGTGATAAGGCCACACATAGTTCCAGAGATAATTAGAGACACCTGTGATAATCTGAAGTACCAAAAATGTCACTACAGTAGATGTCATCTGATAAAATGCGCCCCAAAAATCTGGTAGTTTACTGGTAAACTTTGAACCTTTCCAGTAATATACCCTCCCTTTGCAAACCTAATTCCACCACACAACAAAGATAATCCTCATGCCCGGGAATCAACTGTCATTCAAAATAAAAATAAAACAAAGTAGATGGAGTCACAGGAAGACCTTATCCACTACGACGGTGCCCCTGGAACAAATACTTATTTTAACAGAAGCCCAATGTACAATAAAGGCTACATAACACTTTCATAACAATGCCATGACAGATGTCATAGGTGACAGCTTATGAAAAATCCCTTTACACTGTCATGGTTTGTGTCGTGACAGTTTAAAGTCAGTTGCAGCAAGTCAAAACTGTTTATGGCACGTCATTGTAATGACAGTGTTATGAAGCCCTTATGATGCAGGATTCAAGTAAAGTGCTACCCCCAAGACAATAGATGACAACCCTGCACAAGGGTATGCCAAAGGAATGAACCAAAAAGCAGAGAGCTGCAGAACAAAGACAAGTGGGTAGACAGGCAGGCATACAGACAAGTAAGTACTAGGCAAATTAGACAGGTTGGTAAGACATAGACAAACAGGTAGGCATGCAGACAGACAAATAGGTATGTAACAGACAGGCAGACAGATAGGTAAGTAAAGAGGCACACAGTCAGACAGGCGCGCTGCACACACACACACACCACACACCACACACACACACACACACACACACACACACACACACACACACACACACACGCCCAGTAGGTTAGGCAGGCAGACATGCAGGCAGACAGAAGCTAGTATCATGGGAACTTACTAACTGTTTTTGATCCCTGGGGAAGGGTACAACCCGAGACTGATTTGTTTGAGCCCTGGCGCTTAGAGGGGTCAAGATTGACCCTGATGTACGGAAAGGAAGAGCAAGAGAGAGAAATAGAAAAAGAAAGGGGAGAAGAGAGGAGGAGGGGGAGAAAGAGAATATAATTGAATCATGGCCAAGGGAGTGGTGGATAATAGGGCAGCTGTAGCTGATTGGCATGGAGGAAGCGCATGCTTCATTACATTATATACACAGTACCAGTCGAAAGTTCAGACATACCTACTCATTCAAGGGTTTTTCTCTATTTGTACTATTTTCTACATTGTAGACTAATAGTGAAGACATCAACACTATGAAATAACACATATGGAGTCATGTAGTAATCAAAAGAGTGTTACATCAAAATATATTTTATAAGTAGCCACCCTTTGCCTTGATGACAGCTTTGCACACTCTTGGCATTCTCTCAACCAGCTTCATGAGGTAATCACCTGGAATGCATTTCAATTAACAGGTGTGACTTGTTAAAAGTTCATTTGTGGAATTTCTTTCCTTCTTAATGAGTTTGAGCCAATCAGTTGTGTTTTGACAAGGTAGGGGTGGTATACAGAAGATAGCCCTATTTGGTAAAAGACCAAGTCCATATTATGGCAAGAACAGCTCAAGTAAGCAAAGAGAAATGACAGTCCATCATTACTTTAAGACATGCATGTCAGTCAATGCGGAAAGTTTCTTTAAGTGCAGTCGCAAAAACCATCAAGCGCTATGATGAAACTGGCTCTCATGAGGACCGCCACAGGAGAGGAAGAATTAGAGTTACCTCTGCTGCAGAGGATAAGTTCATTCGAGTTAGCAACCTCAGAAATTTCAGCCCAAATAAATGCTTCACAGAGTAAATGCTTCACAAAGTAACAGACACATCTCAACATCACCTGTTCAGAGGAGACTGCGTGAATTAGGCCTTCATGGTCAAATTGCTGCAAAGAAACCACTACTAAAGGACACCAATAAGAAGAAGAGACTTGCTTGGGCCAAGTAACACGAGCAATGGACATTAGACCGGAGTAAATCTGTCCTTTGGTCTGATGAGTCCAAATTTGAGATTTTTGGTTCCAACCGCTGTGTCTTTGTGACACGCAGAGTAGGTGAACGGATGATCTCAGCATGTGTGGTTCCCACCGTGAAGCATGGAGGAGGAGGTGTAATGGTGAGAGGGTGCTTTGCTGGTGACACTGTCTGTGATTTATTTCGATTTCAAGGCACACTTAACCAGCATGGCTACCACAGCATTCTGCAGCGATACGCCATCCCATCTGGTTTGCACTTAGTGGGACTATCTTTTGTTTATCAACAGGACAATGACCCAAAAGACCTCAAGGCTGTGTAAGGGCTATTTGACCAAGAGGGAGAGTGATGGAGTGTTGCATCAGATGATCTAGCAACACAATCACACGACCTCAACCCAATTGAGATGGTTTGGGACGAGTTGGGCCGCAGAGTGAAGGAAAAGCAGCCAACATGTGCTCAGCGTATGTGGGAACTCCTTCAAGACTGTTGGAAAAGCATTCCAGGCGAAGGGTGGCTACTTTGAAGAATCTCAAATCGAAAAAACCCTTTTTTGGTAACTACATGATTTCAAATGTGTTATTTCATAGTGGTGATGTCTTCACTATTATTTTACAATGTAGAAAATAGCAAAAAATAAAGAAAAACCCTTGAATGAGTAGGTGTGTCCAAACTTTGACTGGTATTGTATGTGATTATATATAATAGCTGAGGCCAGGGAGAGCTGGGTAAATCCAAGGAAAGAGGTTGTTCTTGGTCCAGCAGGCCAAGGTAAAAACGTATTTAGCTCCGTTTCCAATGTCAGGACCCAGGGCTGTGACCTGTAACGTTTTGCAACGGAGAATGAATATCTGTGATCTTCTTGAACAACTTCAGGTAGTAGGCCTACCTCCCCTGTTTCCGGTTCTTAACATGACCCTGGTGCAAGACTACCTACTTGTGAGTTTTGAGGCAGGTATTACAGAGGTGACTACTACTCACTAAGTTGATTATCCCCTTCATTCTGTGGATGAGCGTTACTATGGTGACTGTTACAGAGGTGACTGTTACAGAGGTGACTGTTACGGAGGTGACTGTTACGGAGGTGACTGTTACGGAGGTGACTGTTACGGAGCTGACCGCTTACCTGCGTGTGAGTTTGGAGGTGAGTTTGGTAAAGAGGTTGGAAGTGGCGCGGCTGCGAGCGTGCGGCAGTGGACTGGCGTCGTGGTGGGACAGCGTGGGGGAGGTGGGCGGGGCCGAGTAGACGGGCAGGCCCCGGTCCCTCAACTGGCCCCCGTGAAAAGTGCTCCGGATCGTGGAGCCCCGTGTCAGACGGCAGCGCTCGCCAGAGGAGGAGGAGGCCCCGGAGATGCTCAGGGTGGAGGGGGAGGTGGGGGGTAGGCGGTGGGACAGGGAGCTGGAGGAGAGAAGCAATTAGAATTAGACAAATGTTACAGTCCACAGAAAGTGGACATTTGTCTTTGGCTTCACAATAACATGGTTGACATAAAAAACAACAACACTAAAAACATAATCTACAGGGGACATCTTTTCGAGACTCTCTCTCTCACTCTTAATCTCCCTCCCTTGTCCTTCCATGTCTTTACCTGTTCTCCTTGCCATTCTGCAGCAGGGAGTGTCTGTCGGTGCTGGAGCGGTCCGTGCAGACATATGTGTTCCGGCGGATCATAGCACTTCCCGGGATATTGTTCTGAGAAAGGAGGAGGGCGGGATCAGAACAAATGTCCAAATCAGACATTACCATAGTTACCAGTTGTCACTGCATACTACCAAAGTGGAGTACTCAATGGCTGTTTCCAAATATTCATACTTGCGTTCTAAATAGTAGGCTGATTGGGAATGTGAAAATATAACGTTTTATAGTATGTGAAATGTAGAAAATATTGTATGCTTTAAAGTATGTCTCCTTAGTTGCTACATCCATTTTTTAAATTATTTTTTTGGCACTGTACCCCATCGTACCCCATCAGAACCTAAAAGCTTATTTTACTCCAATGTTTGTAAACAATGTAAAATTAAACAAAAAATTTATAGCCTCAAAACATTGTTAAAACTATCATTTTGATATCATGGATGGTCAGTCCTTGCTTGTCTATGAATTTGAGAGTGGTTACATTTCTCCAGGTCCATCCCTCAGCTTTTTACAAAAATACAGACAGGGTGACCGCTTTGTTATTGAATCAATTAAGGATTCTAGTTTTAAATGCCACAATGTCATACTAATTTCGGCTTCTCATCTCGTAAGATTTCGGTGCATACTATTGAGAAAGAGAATTGTCTTTTCAGACCCATGTGTGTGTGTGACAATAGCTGATAATCAAACAAGGGGGTGCACTGCACAAAAATGAATGAACCCAATTGCGCATTAGATGACGCCTTCTCAGTATGCGTGCGCCTTGTATGTTGACATATATTGCTTACTGCATACATTTTAACTAAACATTATGTTCTAAATTGTATGTAGTAAGATTAGTACACAAGATGTAGTTTTAGTAAATAGTAGGTGAGACATATTTTGGACACGGCCTATATACCAGAAAATATTATATATAAACCTATGTGTACTAACAGGAGTCGTATAGCTAGCGACCATTTACTAACCTAGAGTGCGTCTGAAATGGCACTCTATTCCCTGTATAGTAATGCACTACTTAGGGCAGTGATCACCAACCATGCTTTGCCTTCCTTTTATTTGTTTTGCACTGTGGACAGTGTGCACTTGATTCAGCAGTCCTAGCACTGGGAAGGCAAATTATTCCCATTTTAAACCATTTCATGTGTCTGACGGTAGAACTCCGCCTACACGGCAGGCCCAGAAAGCAAATCAAGAGCTTACCACTGGCCAATCAGATATCTCAGATCACCGTGTCTGCACAGCCTCGAGCGCACAGCAAAGTTGATACTGTGAGATTTCAAATCTTTTACAACCATAACTAGAGAGAGACTCTGTTTTTAAGAGTAAGTTCATGTTTAAGTTGTTATTAAACACTGTCAACACTGTTCAACAATTTTATAAGCCATAAAATGCGTGTTCACCCTACTTCCACTCAAGTTACAACAAGCACTGCAGCTGCAATGAATGAGTATAGCAAAGTGTTTCCGATAAGCTTATTATTAGCGGCTTGTGTCTTTTTCAATATCAACGAATATTTCACTTTCTCTGGTCATAGGAGTAACAACATGAATGTGTACATGAGGCAGAAATAACGCAGTGCGACATGAGTTTCACCATCTGCTGGAAAAATGTGTCCCCTTTTCTCAGAGGAGGGAGGAAGAGCGAAGGCTTTTTAAAGTCATGTTTAAATAAAATCTGAGGAGGTAGAGCTCGGCTTGCATTTTGACTCGTGATCTTGACTCAGAAAAGTCTGGTGACCACTGACTTAGGGAACAGGGTGCCATTTCAAACGCAGAGCTTGAAACATAAATCTTTCCTAGAGTGCATCCTAAATGGCACCCCATTCCCTGGCACCCTATTCTCTGTATAGTAATGCACTACTTAGGGAATAGCACAGGAGGTTGGTGGAACCTTAATTGGGGAGGACAGGCTCGTGGTAATGGCTGGAGCGGAATGAGTGGAATGGTTGATGCCTTTCCATTTGCGCCGTTCCGGACATTATTATGAGCCGTCCTCCCCTCAGCAGCCTCCACTGGGGAATAGGGTTCAATTTTTCAAATGGAGCCCTATTACCCCCCCTTCCCAACGCACAATTCCTACCTCACTGTTTCTCACTGTGGTGGCCGTCATCTCCTTGCGGCGGTCGGGGATCTCTGACTTGTTGGGATTATTAGCACTGCTGACCATGGGGCTGGAGGGGGGCAGCGAGCGACTGCCCATCACACTGCAGCTGGCCTTACGCGGTGGCATGCGCCCCTCCCGCAGCTCCCGGTCACCCGTGCTGGTGGGGCTCCGCTTGGGGTGCATGACAGGCATGGAGGGCCCGCCTGAGGAGCGAACACACATGTCAACACTGACACACAGACACAGAGACATATATACACACACGTGCACACAAAGGCACGCACACATATACACACGTGTGTACACAGGCACGGACAAAGACACATATGCGCACGCACCCCCACACACACTTAGTCAGTGGCCAGGACAGGAGCTGAGTATATGGGGCAGATATGAGACCAGGTGAGGGAAGGTAGAGTACAGTGAAATCTACAGTAGAAGGGTTAGGGTTAGAGTAGACTAGAGGGTACAGTAGAAGGTACAGTGGAATATACAGTAGAAGGCACATTAGAACTCTCACAGAAGTCACTGTGCCGCCGCTGCCTATGATAGGTGGAGGTGCTGCGCTGGGTCTTGCTGTGTGAGGAGGAGGAAGAAGAGGAGCCTGCAGTGGCCGAGGAGTGTTTGTTGGTCCCGTTGGTGATGGGGCTGGGCCGGATCCGCGCCAGGGACAGGGTACTGGCCGAGCGAGACTCGCTTCCATCCTGTTACCAAGACAACCACCTCCTGTTAGCCAGCTGCATGGACTGAATGTGGAGCCACCAAGAGCATTGTGGCTTTCAAATTCACATAATATGGCTATATGAATATCAAAATACCTCTATTGTTTGCCTAAAGAATTATTCATCAAATAAACATCTTAGTATGTCCTTACAAAATAACACATTCTTACCTAAATCAAGCATACATACTGATTACTAGGGCTTGCTGTATATTTCTGTATAATAGATCATCGATATCTTGTGCTGCCATCTGGTGGCCAGGCCCAGACAGCTCACCTCGTTCTTGAGGCCCAGCAGTAAATAAGTAGCAGTGACCTCGTTGTACTTCTGGTTGAGCAGAGCGTCCTTGATCTCCTCTGGAGTGAAGCCCATCCCCACCATCACCTCTGAGGACCACAAATGAGGGGAGATGAGGAAAAAGAAGGCAGACATTTTGGAAATAATTTTAAGCTAATGTTCCTGCTGAATTTCATGAACAGATTTCAACTAGGACTTAAAGATACATATATCTGAAATGTGTTTAATGAGAATGTCAAATCGGCATGAAGTGACCTGTCAAAAGATGTCATGAGAGCCAAAATGGTGGATGGCAACCCAGTGACCTGGACATAGCTGGCTCACCTATGCGACTAGTGTCACTGTAGTCCTCGACAGGTTCTATATGGGGCTTCAGGGAATCCTCATCATACCCTGCGTTTATCCACTTGTCCTTCATGACTTGCTGTGGCATCACAACAAGATTCAATGTTAGAAAGTAGCTAAAGTTGGAAATTGTGTGTGCATGTGTGATTGTGTGTGTAATGGAAGGGGAGGAACATCCTAGAAATCCTAAAAATAGAGAATTGTTTGTAGATAAAACTATACTAAATATATTCACGTCACCAAATAACTGATTAAAACACACTGTTTTGCAATGAAGGTCTACAGTAGCCTCAACAGCACCCTCTAGGTTAGCACCCTTGTGTAGCTGGAGGACACTATTTTCCGTCATCCTCTGGGTACATGGACTTCAATACAATGGTTCTCACCCCCTTCAACAGACTTACACAGTAATTATGATGACTTCTGGAGGACATCCTCCAACCAATCATAGAATTACTCTAATACTGAAAGCATAAGCTACAGCTAGCTAGCACTGTAGTGTATGAAGTGGGGTAAGTAGTTGACTCAAAGAGAGAGAAAGACAATAGTTGAACAGTTTTGAACAAATTCATTTCTTCAAAATATAAGAAGCAAAGAGAGAGAGGTAGCTATATTTAGTTTACCTTTCACACAGAATGTTTTGCAACTGTTTGAACTCATGATTAAGCCCCAGATCAGTTAGATGCAGGCAAGAGTGAGCAAGATGGTATTAAATGTGTCACTGTCTGTCACCTTGATTACTCCAATTTGATTTGATTTGGTGTGTAAAATTGTATTTGATTTGGTGTGTGTGTATGTGTGTGTGTGTGTATGTGTGTGTGTTGGGGTGTTGGGGATGTAGGTGATATTCATGTTATGGTGGTTTGGTGCTTTATTATATGTTGGGCTATTAGTGTGTGACATATACTGCTGTTATTATTCAATTTTTACACTACTGAGACAAACCAAACCGAGCCAAGCCGAGCTGTACTGGGCTGGCATGGTTACGAATCCACTATAATTGCTGAAACTACGTAGCAAAGGTCAATGTGAAAAGAAAATATCCAAGCCAGAACAGTACGGTTTGGGTTGGTCCTATAGTGTGAATCAGGCATTGGTGTTGGGGGGTTGGTCCTCCTCACATCTAGGGTGCAGCGCTTGGTAGGGTTGAGCACCAGGAACCGGCGTAGGATCCCCTCGCAGTCGGTGGACATGTAGAAGGGCACGCGATACTTCCCCCTCAAGACGCGCTCACGAAGCTCCTATAGGATGCGATGGAGAGGAGAGGTCAAGGTAAAGGTCAGAGGTTAAGGGTTAGTGTCAGTCGATGGACATGTAGAAAGGCACGCGCAACTTTCCCCTCAGGACGTGCTCACGCAGCTCCTGTGTGCAGTGACAAACACACACGTTTTTAAGCACACGATGAACACACACCAAACCTACACTGTCAACTACAGACCAAAAACACATTGCAAGCACACACCAAAAACAAGTCATCAGGCACACACCAAACATGTGTTGTCAAGCACACCAAATACATATGAAAACAGAAATTGTCAAACACACATCAAACACAACAGGCCAACCCAGACACATACCAACACAGACATACAGTACAGTAGAAATGAGACACCCATTGTGCAATCAATGCACTCTGCACAACGCTATAACCTATGAAGCATTCGGATTACCAGCCACACAGACACACTGCCCCCACCTCTCCCCACACACACCGAAGAGCTGTGAGCTGCTGACCAGCGTATACAGTATGACTCCCAGACTCCAGACGTCCACCTCTAATTAAAACACACCTTGAGGTTCTGCCCGTCGAAGGGCAGCGACCCTGACACCAGCGTGTACAGTATGACCCCCAGGCTCCAGACATCCACCTCGGGGCCGTCGTACTTCTTCCCCTGGAACAGTTCCGGGGCGGCATAGGGTGGAGAGCCACAGAACGTGTCCAGCTTGTTGCCCAGCGTGAACTCGTTGCTGAAGCCGAAGTCGGCGATCTTGATGTTGGCGTTGACGTCCAGCAGGAGATTCTCGGCCTGGAGAAGGGATGGAGGGAGGATATAGAGGGGGTAGGGTGAGGGGAGGAAGAGAAGGAGTTAGGAGTGGAAGAAGGCATGGAGGAGAGGGATGGAGGGATGGAAGGAGGAGATGGAAGGGGAGAAAGAGAGCATGTCATATTGGATTTTAGGCAATAGGATATATTATAGATAAGTACACCGGAAACACTGGGAGAAGAAGTGACTCACATTCCGTCTGTCTGTGTTTATGTTCAAGGATGTAATTATCCAATAATAATCACAATACCTGTAAAACTTAAATTAATAGCCCGGGTGTTTATTTGCTTAAATCACTGAACACAACAGTCACTTATTAGAGACACACTTCTAAGTTGAGCCAGGCATCAATTTCCTTAATGCGCTAAGCTTTTCCTCATTTGCATAGTTATTTGTTTAACATTCACTTCCCTCATTTTAGTAAATGTCTTAATTTGCTGCACTCATGTGTAATTGTTTATTTTGTCTTAATATGCCTCTATTAAAACCTTTTTTTATTTCCTTGACAATAATTATTCTCCTCTTTGACTGTGCATTTTTGGCAGTTACCTTTCACCACTAGATATGTATTTGTCCCACCTAGCTATTTTAAGATGAATGCACTAACTGTAAGTAGCTCTGGATAAGAGCGTCTGCTAAATGTGACCCGTTTCAGGAAACTAGGCGAATGTCGGAAGTCACGACTTCACAGGAGAGCCATTTTAACGTTTATTTTTATCAAAATGCATTTTTTGGCAGAAATGCCTTCTGGAACATGTGAACTTTCATGTGCCTTAGTAACAAACGTGTATGCCATCTGTAAATACAAATAAAATTGTTAAATTACAAGCCTTATTGGTTAAGCCACGCCACAGGAAAAGTCAGCAACCTTCCCACTAGTCATGATTGGCTGAGATAATGAGCGGGCTGGACATGCCGAGAGAGGAGTTTGGATTGGTCTGCCATATAGAAGGCTTCTGTTTATTTGAGCTGGTCAGTCTGTGTTGGTAATCCTGTCGAACGTGGCTTTTAAAAAAATGTATTGTATCGCTCGCTGATGTTATTATTTGTATCCCAGAGCTGTTTGCTTATCAATGTTATCAAGTTAGCTAACATTTAACCTCGTTGGTTAGCTCCCAACATATTCATGCAGGGTAGTAATGACATGATTTGGCACTATGTTCATTGTTGTTTAACTAGCTAATGTTAGCTGGCTGGCTCATTGGCTAACGTTACATGACGTGTGTGATCTTACACATTGTTTACCTAGCTAGGTTCATTGTTTACCTAGCTAGCTAGCTACATGTCTTAAGGCCGGTGTCAGTAAACATCTGAAAAAAAGGGTAATGAAATTGTTGCCAGCAGAGCTGGTTAGGCTGTTTTCATGTTATCCAGAGGTAAACAAATCATCGACCAGAGCGTCAAGTGTGCGCTCTGAATGCTCCGAGAGCAAAACGAGATGGGTGGGGCTAAAGCTTAAGAGGGTTTGAACGGTGCTGAATGGGTGTAGACACTTCACTAGACACCAAAACATTCAAAGGCCATTTTCTCAAAAGTGAGTTTGCAAGTTTCCAGGTGGTGAGTCACAAAGACTAAAATGTAAATGTAAATTACTATTCAATCAAGCTCTATAAAATGTCCGCATTGTTACCTTCAAGTCTCGGTGGACAATGTTCTTCATGTGGCAGTAGTGGACAGCAGACACGATCTGGAGGACAGAGAGGCAGGTTAGCAGACAGACGGAGAGACAGACAACCAGACACACAGACATACAGTTGAAGTCGGAAGTTTACATACGCTTAGGTTGGAGTCTTTAAAACTCGTTTTTCAACCACTCCACAAATTTCTTGTTAACAAACTATAGTTTTGGCAAGTCGGTTAGGACATCTACTTTCTGCATGACACAAGTAATTTTTCCAACAATTGTTTTCAGACAGATTATTTCACTTATAATTCACTGTATCACAATTCCAGTGGGTCAGAACTTTACATACAGTAAGTTGACTGTGCCTTTAAACAGCTTGGAAAATTCGAGAAAATTATGTCATGGCTTTTAGAAGCTTCTGATAGGCCAATTGACATAATTTGAGTCAATTGGAGGTGTACCTGTGGATGTATTTCAAGGCCTACCTTCAAACTCAGTGCCTCTATGCTTGACATCATGGAAAAATCAAAAGAAATCAGCCAAGACCTCAGAAAATAAATTGTAGACCTCCACAAGTCTGGTTCATCCTTGGGAGCAATTTCCAAACGCCTGAAGGTACCACGTTCATCTGTACAAACAATAGTATGCAACTATAAACACCATGGGACCAGGCAGCCGTCATACCACTCAGGAAGGAGACGCGTTCTGTCTGATTTGCAGAAAGTGCAAATCAATCCCAGAACAATGGCAAAGGACCTTGTGAAGATGCTGGAGGAAACAGGTACAAAATTATCTATATCCACAGTAAAACAAGTCCTATATCGACATAACCTGAAAGGCCGCTCAGCAAGGAAGAAGCCACTGCTCCAAAACCGCCATAAAAAAAGCCAGACTACGGTTTGCAACTACACATGGGGACAAAGATCGTATTTTTTGGAGAAATGTCCTCTGGTCTGATGAAACTAAAATAGAATGGTTTGGCCATAATGACCATTGTTATGTTTGGAGGAAAAGGGGGAGGCTTGCAAGCCGAAGAACATCATCCCAACCGTGAAGCACGGGGATGGCAGCACAATGTTGTGGGGGTGCTTTGCTGCAGGAGGGACTGGTGCACTTCACAAAATAGATGGCATGAGGGAGGAAATTATGTGGATATACTGAAGCAACATCTTAAGACATCAGTCAGGAAGTTAAAGCTTGGTCACAAATGGGTCTTCTAAATGGACAATGACCCCAAGCATACTTCCAAAGTTGTGTCAAAATGGCTTAAGGACAACAAAGTCAAGGTATTGGAGAGGCCATCACAAAGCCCTGACCTCAATCCTATAGAACATTTGTGGGCAGAACTGAAAAGCATGTGCGAGCAAGGAGGCCTACAAACCTGACTCAGTTACACCAGCTCTGTCAGGAGGAATGGGCCAACATTCACCCAACTTATTGTGGGAAGCTCGTGGAAGGCTACCCGAAACGTTTGACCCAAGTTAAACAATTTAAAGGCAATGCTACCAAATACTAATTGAGTGTATGTAAACTTCTGACCACTGGGAATGTGATGAAATAAACATTCTTAAAATAAAGTGGTGATCCTAACTGACCTAAGACAGGGAATTTCTACTAGGAATACATGTCAGGAATTGTGAAAAACTGAGTTTAAATGTAGTTGGCTAAGGTGTACGTAAACTTCCGACTTCAACTGTACATACAGACAGGCAGATAGACAGACAGGTTAGCAGGCAGGCAGTCAGCTAGCAAGCCAAATGGAAAAGGAAGACAGAAAGAAAAACAGAGGCAGACAGACAGACAAAGATGGACAGACAGACACAGATAGAAGGTTTAGCGGCCAGCCAGCCAGCCAGTCAACTATACAAAAACAGACAGACAGACAGACAGACAGATATACAGTATAGACAGCATACAGGTGTGTGAGGCACAGTGGTCGCCATACCTGCCGAAATTTGGCTCTGGCTTCAATCTCCTTCATTCTCCCATGAGATACGAGGTAGTCAAACACTTCACCTGAAAAAAAGAAGTGGTTAACATGATGATGAAGAAGATATGTGACAAAATATGTTTCAATGCATTATAATGTACACTCAATCTTGCTTATGCCCTTTCCTGGCTTCATATTATACTCGTACTGTACTCGTATTGTACTCCATATTGTACTCGTAGAATATTCTATATTTCCAACCTTCATTAACCGTTACTAAACAAATAGTTTCAAGTAGCTAATATCAAAGGCCTAACAGTAATGTTGTCATGACAGAGACTGTGGGGCTGTGGCCTGCTGCCTCCTAGATTTTATCCTAATGACATTTCATGCTGGTATAAATCATTTTCTATGGCCCCGCTTCATAAGCTATAAGCCTATTACCACACTCCCCCCTACATTTATAATATCATTTCATAGAACACCAAAGGTAAAATATGCAACATTGTGTTATGTTTACATACACATACAGTAGGAGTACGTAATGTACAACCGTTGCATTAGGTTGTGATTTTGAGTAATCTCCAATGGTTTATTTATACTTTTTCACCCTGTTAATCAAACACAAGCTAATCAGCCATTACGGAGAGACAGTAGCTAGGTCTATTGAAACAGGCAGGAAGGCAGATGCACCTACCTCCACTGGCATACTCCATGATTAGATAAAGGGTCTTATCCGTCTCAATCACCTCGAACAGTTGCACTGTAGTAGGCACAAATAAAATCAGATTAAAAATAATAAATTAATCAAATCCCCTCTGTCTCGGCCTGCTAAATACGGTGGGCATTTTTTTTTTATCTTTAGAAAATCCTGATCCCTACCCCCCACACCAACCCAACCCTGGGCCCTCTATCCCCAACCCTGGGCCTACTGTAGCTAGCTACTGTATATGCAAGTAGTGTAGTGTACCAGCCTATTAAACACAGTGAGAGGCTTAGACAAAAGCCTGTCGTCTGGGTAGATGAGACAGGAATGGGCCATTTAGACTACACATGTTGTTACACTGAGTATACAAAACATTAACATCACCTTCTCTTTCCATGACATAAACTGACCAGCTGAATCCAGATGAAAGCTATGATCACTTAGTGACTTAGTGAAATCCACTTCAATCAGTGCAGATGAAGGGGTAGAGACAGGTTAAAGTAGTATTTTTAAGCCTTGAGACAATTAAGACATGGATTGTGCATGTGTGCCATTCAGAGGGTGAAAGGGCAAGAGAAAATATTTAAGTGCCTTTGAACGGGGTATGGTAGCAGGTGCCAAGAGCAAGAACTGCAACTCAATAGAAGGAAGGTTCATAATGTTTGGTATAATCAGTGTATACTATACTATATACAAACAAGATGGACTCATATACTGCACACTGACTGCAGACTACAAGTAGAGTACAGACCATGGCCAGAGCATAAATATACAGTACTGTAGTAGCCAACATATGGACATAGTGTGATGTGGTACAGTTGAGTACATACTAGCACAAATGCTGAATAAAAATATAGAATAGATACAACTTAAACAGTATCAACATAAACAAACACACACATGCACACACACACACACGCAAGCACACACGTATGCACGCAAAACACACACATACTTACATACAGTGCATTCGGAAAGTATTCAGGCCCCTTGACTTTTTCCACATTACAGCCTTATTCTAAAATTGATAAAATTGTTTTCTTTCCTAATCAATCTACACACAATACCCCATAATGACAAAGCAAAAACAGATTTTTAGAAATGTTGGTGGTTCCATTTAAGAATGATGGAGGCCACTGTGTTCTTGGGGACCTTCAATGCTGCAGAAATGTTTTGGTACCCTTCCCCAGATCTGTGCCTTGACACAATCTTGTCTCGGAGCTTCCTTCGACCTCATGGCTTGGTTTTTGCTCTGACATGCACTGTCAACTGTGGGACCTTTATATAGACAGGTGTGTGCCTTTCCAAATCATGTCCAATCACTTCAGTTAAACACAGGTGGACTCCATTCAAGTTGTAGAAACATCTCAAGGATAATCAATGGAAACAGGATGCACCTGAGGGTCTGAATACTTATGTAAATAAAGTAATTTTGAATACATTTGCAAAAATGTCTCAAAACTCATTTTTGCTTTGTCATTATGGGGTATTGTGTGTAGCTTGATGAGGAAACAAATTAATTTAATCAATTTCAGAATAAGGCTGTAACATCACAAAATGTGGAAAAAGTCAAGGGGTCTGAATACTTTCCGAATGCACTGTATAACAGATCCTTAAATGTAGGCCCTTACCTATGTTTGGATGATTTAAACCTTTCATTATCCGAACCTCTCGAAAGAGCTGCGAAAGGCAGAAGGAAGTGTGTTAAAAGTGAATAGAATACAAATAATATATTCATATGGGTTCTTGAACTGATAGTAGATGTTATAGCAACGTGTGCAATTAGTTTTTTCAACCTTTGATGTAGGTCTACACTGGTTCACAATAACTTTAAGGCCCCTTAACATAAAGGCCATAGTTTCAAATCAGCAGCAACTCCCCTCGTCAAGTCAGACTCAGAAAAAAGATAGCATGATAAGCTTTTCTATCCTCTTTCCTCAACCCTTCCCCTCTTTCTATATGTCTCGCTCTCCCTCTGTTTCCTCCTTCTTCATTCAATCCCTTATTTTCTTGGTTTTTCCTCTGGCGATGCCCAACGTCATTGTTGCCATAGCGACCCTGCTCCTCCAGCTGTGCCAGAGGGATTCACGGGATACGCCAATGTGTCTCGTCGTCCAGAAATACCAGAATTCCACTGACCAAACACGCCCCAGCCCAATCGCTACCACAATCTCCCATCTGACCTACTGTCACTGATATACTATTAACAAACAGTATATAGGGTGAATTTGCAGATATATTTGATTTGGTCAGTTGTATACCCAACTTGTGAGACAAGGCTTATTAGTGCAAGTAATTCAATTGGCACAGTTCTGACCACCTCTAGATGGCATTAACACTAACATAACGTGTCACTCTCTCTCCTCTGACTCTTTACCTCACCCCAACTCTCTCTTCCCTCCACCCCTTCCTCTTTCATGCATAACAGGCCAGATTATGCTAATACGGGCTCTTTCATGTTTTCTGTATTGAGGATTTTCTCTAAACCATGGGTATGTAAAGTAACCTGCTATCATCGCTGGCCAATTGTAGAGCGCTCTCCCCTGTCCCTACCAAATCCCGGCCCTCTTTTGGCAATCTAGGCCCAATCCGATAAATAGCAAGTGTTTTCTCTGACAATGGCCCAATCACATTGTTTGGTCTCATGCAGCCACCCAATCAGTGTCCTCTCTCGCACAGCCGCCCAATCGAAGATAAGCAAGAGAATTGAGGAGGATTCATGAAGGAAGTCATAGGCCTGCATATGATCACAGATCCTGGTAAGACACGCCATCCAGGCAAGAACATTGCAACTCAAGGGAAAGACATAGTAGCCATGAATTAGAACCTATACAGTGGCCAGACGAAAGATCATCAATTTGAATGATCCTATACTGTATGTCCTCAAAGAGATAAAATGTACAAGAGATCAAAAAGAAAGGGAATAGGTCCAAATGTTATAAGATGGTAGGAATCATAATTTAAAGTTTTTTTTAACTTTACTCATTACAGCATTTTGGATCAAATTATGAGGAGACAGTACATAATGGCACTTTTTCATTAAGTTCTAGTTTTTATCTTTAGGATGATAAAATCCCATTCAAAGAATGTTTTTGCTAACAATTATTACTTTTAAAGTGTTTTTAATGAAATATTCTTGGAATGTTCTCCTAACATTCACTAAAATGTTGATCAGATGTTACCACAGAACATTCCCTTAAGATTCTCAAATTGTTTTTCAGGGAACGTAATAACACAACGTTCTGGTAATGTTCTTTGAACATACTGCCGCAACAAAATGCGACACAGCCTGGGATTGAACCCGGGTCTGTAGTGACGCCTCAATTAGACCGCTGCGCCACTCGGGAGGCCCTCACTTCAATCTTCTGACCATTATATTTTATTAGGGCATTGTCCAACCATAGCTATAGCTTTTTTAAGAAATGGTAATCAAGTAGATTTGAACCTGCAATCTGCCATCTTCAAGCCCTGTAGGCTATGTAGTCGGCAGCGCCACCAGGATCCATTTTTTTTTAAAGTGGATTTCCCTTTGTACTGAAATCCTTAAATTATGATCCAAACTATGGCTATATGTCTTAGTACATTATGCACATCTATGTATACCTCACTGTAATCTGCCAGGCAATAATTTAACATGATTTCTGAAATCAAGTTTGTAGGGAAAATAAAAGTCAAAACATCCCAACATTACAGTATATACTCTTATAAGTGGTAGGCATGTTGTGTAAATTAAATGATACAACCCCCCCCCCCCAAAAAAAAAATCCATGTTAATTCCAGGTTGTAAGGCATCAAAATAGGAAAAATGCAAAGGGGGGTGAATACTTTCGCAAGCCACTCTATGTTGGTACAATAAATGTCTAATAAATTGTAATTTGATTCCAAATAATTGCCATATGTGTTTCTACATGGAATGATGTACAAGTAACGTCATCAACAGTAAGAGAACACTAACCAAGACAAAAAACCTCCATGGACTGTTCAAAACAAAATTTTAGCATTGTAAGAATGCAGTGGCGACCTGTCATTCAGGGCAGGTGGGGCTAAGCCCCACCTGTTCTGAGCCCCACATTTTTAGTTAATACGAGTCAACAGTTTGCAAACAATGTAAAAATATACAGTGAGGGAAAAAAGTATTTGATCCCCTGCTGATTTTGTACGTTTGCCCACTGACAAAGTAATGATCAGTCTATAATTTTAATGGTAGGTGTATTTGAACAGTGAGAGACAGAATAACAACAAAAGAATCCAGAAAAACGCATGTGAAAAATGTTATAAATGGAATTGCATTTTAATGAGGGAAATAAGTATTTGAACCCCTCTCAATCAGAAAGATTTCTGGCTCCAAGGTGTCTTTTATACAGGTAACGAGCTGAGATTAGGAGCACACTCTTAAAGGGAGTGCTCCTAATCTCAGTTTGTTACCTGTATAAAAGACTCCTGTCCACAGAAGCAATCAATCAATCAGATTCCAAACTCTCCACCATTGCCAAGACCAAAGAGCTCTCCAAGGATGTCAGGGACAAGATTGTAGACCTACACAAGGCTGGAATGGGCTACAAGACCATCGCCAAGCAGCTTGGTGAGAAGGTGACAACAGTTGGTGCGATTATTCGCAAATGGAAGAAACACAAAAGAACTGTCAATCTCCCTCGGCCTGGGGCTCCATGCAAGATCTCACCTCGTGGAGTTGCAATGATCATGAGAACGGTGAGGAATCAGCCCAGAACTACACGGGAGGATCTTGTCAATGATCTCAAGGCAGCTGGGACCATAGTCACCAAGAAAACAATTGGTAACACACTACGCCGTGAAGGACTGAAATCCTGCAGCGCCCGCAAGGTCCCCCTGCTCAAGAAAGCNGTCAAACATGGAGGTGGAAACATTATGCTTTGGGGGTGTTTTTCTGCTAAGGGGACAGGACAACTTCACTGCATCAAAGGGACGATGGACGGGGCCATGTACCGTCAAATCTTGGGTGAGAACCTCCTTCCCTCAGCCAGGGCATTGAAAATGGGTCGTGGATGGGTATTCCAGCATGACAATGACCCAAAACACACGGCCAAGGCAACAAAGGAGTGGCTCAAGAAGAAGCACATTAAGGTCCTGGAGTGGCCTAGCCAGTCTCCAGACCTTAATCCCATAGAAAATCTGTGGAGGGAGCTGAAGGTTCGAGTTGCCAAACGTCAGCCTCGAAACCGTTAATGACTTGGAGAAGATCTGCAAAGAGGAGTGGGACAGAATCCCTCCTGAGATGTGTGCAAACCTGGTGGCTAACTACAAGAAACGTCTGACCTCTGTGATTGCCAACAAGGGTTTTGCCACCAAGTACTAAGTCATGTTTTGCAGAGGGGTCAAATACTTATTTCCCTCATTAAAATGCAAATCAATTTATAACATTTTTCACGTGTTTTTCTGGATTTTTTTGTTGTTATTCTGTCTCTCACTGTTCAAATAAACCTACCATTAAAATTATAGACTGATAATTTCTTTGTCAGTGGGCAAACTTACAAAATCAGCAGGGGATCAAATACTTTTTTCCCTCACTGTATAATAATAATTTAGTTAATATAGCCGCATACAAACATGGTCTCTTTTTTGCTTTCTTGAGTAAGGCAGCTCCAAACTGCAGGTGTTTCAGCCTAGCTCAGTGCTTTCTGTGGTGGTGGGGCAGCCAGCGGAAAATACAGAGCGTAGGGGTTGGTAATGTTCTCTAGTAGCGCCGTGATTGGCTCAGTGTTCTGCCACTCATTGGGACACTACGTCACTGCTGATTGATTTCGAATAACAGACTGGAAGCTTCAAAAGGAGGGTGGTGTTTGGAATCATTGTTCTTCCTCTGTCAAACATGGTTACCTGCAAGGAAACACGTGCCGTCATCATTGCTTTGCACAAAAAGGGCTTCACAGGCAAGGATATTGCTGCCAGTAAGATTGCACCTAAATCAACCATTTATCGGATCATCAAGAACTTCAAGGAGAGCAGTTCAATTGTTGTGAAGAAGGCTTCAGGGTGCCCAAGAAAGTCCAGCAAGCGCCAGGACCATCTCCTAAAGTTGATTCAGCTGCGGGATCGGGGCACCACCAGTACAGAGCTTGCTCAGGAATGGCAGCAGGCAGGTGTGAGTGCATCTGCACGCACAGCGAGGCGAAGACTTTTGGAGGATGTCCTGGTGTCAAGAAGGGCAGCAAAGAAGCCACTTCTCTCCAGGAAAAACATCAGGGACAGACTGATAATTTATACTGAAAAATAATATAAACGCAACATTCAACAATTTCAACGATTTTACTGAGTTATAGTTCATATAAGGAAATCAGTCAATTTAAATACATTCATTAGGCCCTAATCTATGGATTTCACATGATTGGGCAGGGGTGCAGCCATGGGTGTGCCTGGAAGGGCATAGGCCCACCCACTTGGAAGCCAGGCCCAGCCAATCAGAATGAGTTTTTCCTCACAAAAGGGCTTCATTATAGACAGAAATACTCTTCAGTTTCACCAGCTGTCTGACTGGCTCGTCTCAGAAAATCCCGAAGGTGAAGAAGCCGGATGTGGAGGTCCTGGGCTGGAATGGTTACACGTGGTCTGTGGTTGTGAGGCCGGTTGGCCAAAACGATGGCTTATGATAGAGAAATTAACATTAAATATTCTGGCAACAGCTCTGGTCTACATTCCTGCAGTCAGCATGCCAATTGCGCAATACCTAAAAATGTTGACATCTGTGGCATTGTGTTGTGTGACAAAACTGCACATTTAAGAGTGGCCTTTTATTTCCCCCAGCACAAGGTGCACCTGTGTAATGATCATGTTGTTTAATGAGCTTCTTGATATGCCACACCTGTCATGTGGATGGATTATTTTGGCAAAGGAGAAATGCTCACTAACAGGGATGTAAACAAATGTGTGCACAAAATCTGAGAGAAATAAGCTTTTTGTGCGCATGGAAAATGTCTGCTATCTTTTATTTCAGCTCATGAAACATGGTACCAACACTTTACCTGTTGCATCAATATTGTTGTACAGTATAGATACGTTAGCCTATTAGCCACATTATGACTGAATTGTGATCATTTCCCTTGCTAGTTTGATGGTACTAACATTCCCAGCCTTAGTTACATTCCATTTTTTGTCCAGAATATTGAGTCACTGAAACCTAAACAGCGCATCCCAAATGGAGGCAGAAAACAATATACCAGGCCAACTGTGATTCACAACCCGATAGCAATATTTTTTGGACTACCAAGAAATGCATTGGTGAATTATATTAATCATGCATTGAACTGCATCCATCTATTCTGCCAACAATGCCTTAGTGTACGTCATGGAACATTGAGTCAAACAGAACCTATTTTTATAATCTCTTATAAACCTGGTTTTGTTGCAAAATTTGGGAATTTTATATGTTTTACTGATATTATGATTGTCTGTTTGTTTCATATCTGCAAAGTAGTTAAAACACTGTCAGTTCCACTTTAAGCTTTAGGTCACTGGTTACGTTGTGTGCTAAACGTAAAATGTTTTCTGCAATAGGAAGTAATAGTTGTACATTTCAATTGGAAATAGCTTAAATGGTGGTGTTTATGTATTCTTATGATTGGGACCTACTGTCAAATCAAATCAAATTGTCACATGCGCCAAATACAACAGGTGTAGTAGACCTTACATTGAAATGCTTACTTACAAGCCCTTAACCAACAATGCAGTTAAGAAAAATAAAATACATAAAAAAAGATAAAAATAACAAATAATTAAAGAGCAGCAGTAAAATAACAGTAGCGGGGGGTACAGGAGGTACTGGAACAGAGTCAAAGTGCAGGGGCACAGGTTAGTGTGCATGTAGGTAGAGTTAAAGTGACTATGCATAGATAATAAACAGAGAGTAGCAGCAGCGTAAAAGAGGGGCTGGGGGGGACAATGCAAATAGTCCGGGTAGCCATTTGATTAGCTGTTTAGGAGTCTTATGGCTTGGGGGTAGAAGCTGTTGAGAAGCCTTTTGGACCTAGACTTGGCCCTACGGTACCGCTTGCCGTGCGGTAGCAGAGAGAACAGTCTATGACTAGGGTGGCTGGAGTCTCAGTTTTTTGGTCCTTCCTCTGACACAGAGGTACAGATGTCCTGGATGGCAGGAAGCTTGTTTTCCTATAGATTTTTCAGATTTTCACTCAAAATCACACCTTTTTTTTTAAATAAAAAAAATACAAACATTTGATTGTCTAAGCCCACAACAATGCTTAAACCATATCATTCTGATTGGGTGGGCCTGTCAGGGCCTGGCTCCCCAGTGGGTGGGCATCTGTCCACCAGGGCCCATCCATGTCTACGACCCTGATTCAAACAGTGCACGATGACAATTGTGCATCACAAATAGCCTACTAACCAACACTTCGGACTAAACTTTTTCAATACCTGGTTTGCATAGCCATTGTTGCATTAGTTAGCATTTACTGGTAGATAAGTTGAAACGTTTTTCCTACCCTACCAGCTACCAATGTCATTTTTCTGTGAGCAGCTCCATGCCAAAACCAGTTGAGAGCGGCACACTTTCTGCCTGCAGATGATATTCCGCTGAAACTAGTCTGTTTACGGCGCGCATGTAGATATATTTCGCATGCTTTGTGATTGTGTAGGCTACTTTTTGCATGATCTCTCTATTGTATTACATTATATTATAAATCATATACCTCCATTACACTACTTTCATACGCATCAGTAGGGATTAAGATGTGAGTATAAGCAATGCCCACTGAAAAAAGTGGGCCTACGGCTTATATCTGCATATACCCTCCACTACACCACTGGCCCTTTGTGTTTAACAAAAAGTGCACTCTCCTACATGAGTGCGCTGGTATTATGGTTGTTGTCCTTTCAGAATCACGAACCTGTCACAACTGAAGGCATATAGGTTCGCCACTGTGAAAATATATCTATAATAGATATAAAGGCTTTTAAGATATTCATGTTTCAAAAAAGGAGCGTATATATTTGGTAGTTTCAGCAGAGAGGAAGAGGCGAAGCGAGAGGGCTCACTCTCGCCAAAATCTGTCCAGTATAAGCCCAATGCGTTTATACAGGAATAATAAGCAGACCTAAGCTTGTTGCCTGCCTTCCCAACTTTGGGACAAAGACTCCCATTGTTAGGCTGGGGATATGAGCATCTCGTCATTATACAGAGATCTCTGGTTTCAGCCTCTTACGAAATGAAAAGGAAAGTTACACAGTGCACTGTTAAAGCAAATTCAATGCTTGATCTGAAAATGTGGTTGGACGCGCCTTATGGGTGGTTTGAGGCAATTGTAGAGTATCCGCATGCAGAGACAAAATTGAGCTCCGTAGAGCCTTTCAAATTTTGTAACAATGCAGAGGGCTCTACTTAACTCTGCATTGACATGATTGGTTGACAGTAGGTGAGGGCAGGAGGTCCTGTATAAACATAAACTCACCTTGACAATTTCCTTCACAACAGCTCTGTGCTGCCCCGCGAGACTTCTACTGAGGCCATATCACCTTAAATGCTGCACAACCAATGCAGATACTGGATTGACCATACAGAGCCTTTATGTTTCGCAAATATTATATAGTTACTCCTGTCCAATTAAAATCATTCAAAATACTTCACCAGAGAGCATGACTTAGCCACAGAGGATCATTAGCTTATTTAATAATGCTTTTGCTGCGGATTGTTTCAAATCACAAGTGTGTTTGGGAAGGACTCGATTTGGTAGGTCTATCTGATTGAGTTGTGCCTGTCAGTGAAAAGCATCTAAAATATGTGCGAAGATCATGTTTCTTGAGTATCATTTAAAATGTTCAATCAAGAAGGGGAGGGGTGTGTGGAAAAATTATAGTGTCTCCAGAATGAATGCATATGTAAGAAAGTGCCCATTTGGCAGTCTTATTTCTGATTGTCTTAACTCACAATGTACACCACTCATTTTTTTCTTCGCCTGACACAATTCAACGAAATCAGTTTAACATCCATTGCAAATGATAGGTCCTCAGTATTTGAAAAATCTTTCCAACACTCCCAGCCTCAGTAATCACCAAGCCGTGTAAAAGAGCAAAATATCATGATCTGATGATCCCATATATCCAGTGGAAACATCATAAAAAACTATTTCTGTCCCGAGCTCACTCGCAAGTTCTCTAGCAACAGCTTTGGGCTAGACCAAGTGATGATTTGATACTATGTTGCACTTCACTAGCAATAGCTCAAGTCAAGACAGATAGAAAAGGAAGCAGACAGACAGAATAGAGAGATTAATGTGATTGAAAGAACCAGAATTTTCATCAGGATATTTTCTACTGTTTGTATTTGTCGGTTTTAAGTCTATGTATTTTGCTTAGCTGACAATGGAAGTTATAGACCTACTGCTGCATCTCTGAGTTCAATACTCGATTTTTTTGCCACCAGTGGATCAATGTGTCCATATGGCAGAGGCTAATGGTCTTGCCATAGTTGAATTTAAACTTTTAGATTTTTACAATTTTACTTCAGACTTTTAAGATTAACCAAATGTTATTATTGAAATGAAACTGTTCCACGAAAATGCGCATATAAAAATAATCATAACTGGCATGCAAGTTGGTAGAAATGGTAGGATAAATTGTAAGCTTCTCCAAACTTGAAACTCTGCCTATGGTTTTCAATATTACATCCATAAAAAAAATTATGAATGCGCAAGTGCGTGAACACATAGGAGGTCCTGTGAAAAAACTTGACCCCTTATGGAAATCAAATGCCCTTCCAACTGATTCATTCTGGTGCCAGGTCTAGTACCCATTCTGTTCCCACAACCTAGTTAATTGTTCTGGGAACCCTTTAACATTCTTGCGAAATTAAAGGAATGTTTTGTGCACCCTGATATAAATATTATCTGAATGTCACACAACTGGACAGTTTTAATAATGTATTTTCATATGCCCAAAATGTTCCCACAACCTAAAGAAATGTTTATGAACTTTTAAAGAACATATAACATGTGTTCTCAGAACATTCTTGTAAGATCAGGTGAATGTCTTTTGGCACCCTAAAATAAACATTTTTTGTTTTGGGAACATATCTTTTGTGATGTCCACACAATGTTCCCACCAGACTGTTCCCACAACCTAATGAAACATTCTGGGAACCTTTAAAGAACAGACTAAATGTGTTCTGGGAATGTTCTTGCAATGTCAGGTGAATGTTTTATACAAATATTGTATCATTATTAGAACAACTGGACAGTTTTTGAGTTATGAGAACATTTGCCGCAACCTAACGAATGTTCTGGGAACTTTCACAGAACCAATTTGGTTTGCTGGGTAGTCCCCCCATTTTAAGACACCATAAGTATTTGGACAAATTATCTTAGTGTTTTAAAGTAGTCAAAAGATAAGTATTTGGTCCCATATCCATTGCACGCAATGACTGCATCATGCTTGCGACCAGGGCTCTAAAGTAAAACATGCACTGGTGCTCCCAACTTAAAAAGGTTAGGAGCACAACATCAAAGTCAGTAGCACCAGACAATATGTCAGACCAGTTGTGTTTGGGTAACGATGTGTAACGATGCTTCGAGGGTGGCTGTTGTCGATGTTTGCAGAGGGTCCCTGGTTCGAGCCCAGGTAAGGGCGAGGAGAGGGTTGCCCGTGTAACAGTTTTGCTTCCGCCCCTCTCCTTGCCCCTACCTGGGCTCGAACAAGGGACCCTCTGCACACATTGACAACAGCCACCCTCGAAGTATCATTACCCATCGTTCCACAAAAACCGACTTGAAATAAACAAAATATACACAGTGAGATATTTGGCGAAATAGACCGGCATGCCTCTCCATAGGAAAACAATGGGGGGAGCTCAGCGTTCCAAGGGCAAAAAGTATTTTGGGGCTAGCATTTGTTGACAACCGAGCTAGTTGCCCATGATTATGATTAAAATGCCGTCCGACTTGAAAAAAATCTAAATATACACATTGAGAGATATTTGGTGAAATAGACGGACATGCCTACATTTCCCCCATAGGAAACAATGGGAAAACCGCAGAGTTCCAATTTTATTTTTGTTGTTTACATTTTGTTGTTTACATTTTAACTATAAAACAATGTGAGCAGGTCTCATTGCCAACAATAGCAAAAGCAGGCATTGTGACGTTGAACAATAAGCTGGGAAAAGAACGTTCGGAAGGCGAGTTGGTGCCACGGTGCTCAATAGAACTAATAGGAGCTGGCAGGGTGAAAAATGCACTAAAATAAGGCCTGTTTTTTTCGCGATTACGTCAAAACGACAGCAAGCAGCTGGGAAATATGGTCATAATATGAAACTGGGCTCCACAGCAGATGCAATGAACTAGTTTTCATCAGAAAAGAACGTTGTTAAAAATGCCATGTGTCTAGCCTACTATCTACACGGATTTCAGAGCACTCTCGCCTGAGTGTACCAGAGTGCAGAACACCAGAGCACAGTAGCCTAATAAACAAATAACCACATTTCGTTAATAAAATAAAGATAAGAAATACTCTTTCAAAATGCAGATGTTGATTTAGTTAGATCCATAATGAATTACTATGGAAATAAATATCACTGATTTACAGAAATATTGGAACAAAGTTGTGTAATGAAGGCAAATCATTTAGAATCCTCCAATCCTGTAGCCTACTCCTGACAATCACGATGTACAGCGCCATCTTTTCCATTCCATCCTAACGGAAACCCTTAGGGATTCATTTTTCGTTTTTCTCTGAATGGAAACACCATAATATCAATCAAATTAATTAAGCCAAATTTCTTAAAATCAATGCCATATATATACTATGTTATTACAAAAAGGTTTTAAATTCTCTGGTAATGCCAGTATGGAATACTATCAAATGCTTCTCAAAGATGCCCTCTGGTGGTCAAACTAGCAATAACTTGCAGTAACAGAAGAAATGGCTGAGAATTAAATGACGTGCCACAGAATGCTGCAGAAGCACGCAGGGTGTGCCGCAGTATGACGCAACTTTTAAAGGAGGAATCACTGTACATTACAATTCTTTTAAAATGAGTGGCCGTTCATGTGCAAAGTATTAGCATTTCCATGATCATAGTTATCAGCTGTGTGTACGATAGTGAAGTCCTTTGTCTTTCTCCCGCTCTTTCTTACATGCCCCTGCCTTTTCAATTTGTGTAACAAGCCGTCATATCGGTTTAGTCCACTAGGGACTTTTCATTGCAGTATGTAGTAATCAATGTGTAACCTATCTGTTCGTGTTTATGTAATTCTGTGTGATTATTTAGTTAATTAGCGAATAAATCATTAATATCGCTGATTCATCATTTATGCTACGGTTCATGCAGATATCCAAGGATTTTGCTTTTAGATATCCAAGGATTTTAGATATCCAAGGATTTTGCTTGGATATCTAAAATCCTTGGATATCTAAAAGCAAAATCCTTGGATATCTGCATGAACCCTAGCATAAATGATGAATCAGCGATATTAATGATCTCAGGAGCGCTTACAACCTGGTGCGTATCCGGGAGTGGGACGAGTGGAAGACGGCATTTAGTGCCACCTCAGGGCACTATGAATACCTCGTCATGCCGTACGGGTTGATGAATGCTCCATCAGTCATTCAGGTCTTTGTTGACGAGATTTTCCGGGACCTGCACGGGCAGGGTGTAGTGGTGTATATCGACGACATTCTGATATACTCCGCTACACGCGCCGAGCATGTGTCTCTGGTGCGCAAGGTGCTTGGTCGACTGTAGGAACATGACCTGTATGTCAAGGCTGAGAAATGTCTGTTCTTTCAAAAGTCTGTCTCCTTCCTAGGGTACCGCATTTCCACGTCAGGGGTGGAGATGGAGAGTGACCGCATTTCAGCCGTGCGTAATTGGCCGACTCCCACCACGGTAAAGGAAGTGCAGCGGTTCCTAGGGTTTGCCAACTATTAACAGAGGTTTATCCGGGGCTTTGGTCAGGTAGTGGCTCCTATTACCTCACTGCAGAAGGGGGGACCGGTGCGACTGCAGTGGTCGGCTGGGGCGGACAGGGCTTTTGGTCACCTGAAGGCTCTGTTTACCTCGGCTCCCGTGCTGGCTCATCCGGATCCCTCTTTGGCGTTCATAATGGAAGTGGACGCGTCCAAGGCTGGGATAGGAGGCATGCTCTCTCAGCGCTCGGGTACGCCACCGAAGCTCCGCCCCTGTGCCTTCTTTTCGAAGAAGCTCAGCCCGGTGGAGCAAAACTATGATGTGGGGGACCGGGAGCTGTTGCTTGTCATCAAGGCTCTGAAGGCGTGGAGACATTGGCTTGAGGGGGCTAAACACCCTTTTCTCATCTGGACTGACCACCGCAATCTGGAGTACATCCGGGCGGCGAGGAGACTGAACCCTCGTCAGAGAAGTTGGGCCATGTTCTTTACCCGTTTTGCTTTCACCCTTTCCTACCAACCAGGTTCCCAGAACGCTAAGGCAGACGCACTGTCCCGGATGTATTACACAGAGGAGCGGTCCATGGATCACACTCCCATACTCCCGGCCTCTTGCCTGGTGGCTCCGGTAGTGTGGGAGCTGGACGCGGACATCGAGCGGGCGTTACGTACAGAGCCCACTCCCTCTCAGTGTCCAGCTGGCCGTCTGTACTGTCCGCGACCGGTTGATCTATTGGGCCCACACGTCACCCTCCTCTGGTCATCCTGGCATTGGTCGAACAGTGCGCTGTCTTAGTGGGAAGTACTGGTGGCCTACTTTAGCTAAGGATGTTAGGGTTTATGTTTCCTTCTGCTCGGTGTGCGCCCAATGCAAGGCTCCTAGACACCTTCCCAGAGGGAAGTTACAACCCCTACCCGTTCCACAGTGGCCATGGTCGCACCGGTCTGTGGACTTCCTGACTGATCTTCCTCCCTCACAGGGTAACACCACGATCCTGGTCGTTGTGGATAGGTTTTCTAAGTCCTGCCATCTCCTCCCTTTTCCCGGTCTTGCTACGGCCCTACAGACTGCGGAGGCCCTGTTCACATGTCTTCCGGCACTACGGGGTGCCTGAGGATATAGTCTCTGATCGGGGTCCCCAGCTCACGTCCAGGGTATGGAGGGCGTTCATGGAGCATCTGGGGATCTCGGTCAGCCTCACCTCATGTTTTCACCCCGAGAGTAACGGGCAGGTGGAGAGAGTAAACCAGGATGTGGGTAGGTTTCTGCGGTCATACTGCCAGGACCAGCCGGGGGAGTGGGCGGCTTTCATCCACTGGCCCAAAACTCACTCCGCCACTAACCTACAGTGGGGCAAAAAAGTATTTAGTCAGCCACCAATTGTGCAAGTTCTCCAACTTAAAAAGATGAGAGAGGCCTGTAATTTTCATCATAGGTACACTTCAACTATGACAGATGAAATGAGTAAAAGAAATCCAGAAAATCACATTGTAGGATTTTTTATTTATTTATTTGCAAATTATGGTGGAAAATAAGTATTTGGTCA
>QNTS01000265.1:113729-151967 GCA_003317085.1 Hucho hucho | reverse complement strand
TGACCAAATACTTATTTTCCACCATAATTTGCAAATAAATTCATTAAAAATCCTACAATGTGATTTTCTGGATTTGTTTTCCTCATTTTGTCTGTCATAGTTGAAGTGTACCTATGATGAAAATTACAGGCCTCTCTCATCTTTTTAAGTGAGAGAACTTGCACAATTGGTGGCTGACTAAATACTTTTTTGCCCCACTGTAGGTTAGTGGCGGAGTGAGTTTTGGGCCAGTGGATGAAAGCCGCCCGAATCCTGCCCCTCCACCTGCCCTGCCGGAAGCTGGGTCCGCGGTTTGTGGGGCCATTCAAAGTCCTGAGGAGACTGAATGAGGTTTGCTATAGGTTACAACTTCCCCCAGATTACCGTATTAACCCCTCGTTCCATGTGTCTCTCCTCAGGCCGGTGGTGGCTGGTCCACTCCAGGAGTCTGAGGTGCGGGAGGTTCGAGGGGGCCCCGGTGTATGCTGTTAGAGCCATCTTGGACTCGAGGCACCGGGCGAGGGGGCTTCAGTACCTCGTGGAGTGGGAGGGGTACGGTCCGGAGGAGAGATGCTGGGTGCAGGTGGAGGACATCCTGGACCCTTTGTTGCTACAGGAGTTTCACCGTCTCCGTCCGGATCGCCCTGCACCTCGTCCTCCGGGTCGTCCTCGAGGCCGGTGTCGGCACGCTGCTGGAGCCGCGCGTCAAGGGGGGGTACGGTCACGACTTCCACCGTATTTTATTAAAATACATTGATTCACTCATATCTGCTTTCCTGCGCCTGACTTTTACACCAGCTAATCACACCGGCATTGACAATCCCGTACGTTGCCTCTTCAGAAAATTGCAGGAAATACAAATCACTGATGCATTCTGTTCATGTCTTATATTTGTAATTTTATTTAACCTTTATTCAACTAGGCAAGTCAGTTAAGAACAAATTCTTATTTACAATGACAGAATACCGGGGAAAAGTGGGCTAACTGCCTTCTTTAGGGGCAGAGCAACAGATTCTTACGTTGTCAGCTTGGGGATTCGATCCAGCAACCTTTCGGTTACTGGCCCAACGCTCTAACCCCTAGGCTACCTGCCGCCTCGATATACTTGGGCATTGTAATTAATACTTTGAACTGTATGGGATAGAAACCATACATTTGATGTAGCCTAGTAATGGTGCAACTATAACGCTAATGAATCTGTGCTGGCTTTTTGTCTAAGGCAATTGGAAACAAAGGTACAGCGAAGCCTATACACTTTAATGTCCTGCTTGCCACTCTACAAACTGTTTAGATGTATTTGCAGTTTGTTTTGGCAGGGTTATGGATCATGTCTTGTCCAATAGTAACTGAATAGTGAATAATGTCAAGTCATTTTGGAGTAACTCTTTTAGTAAGTGAGAATAGAAGAGGTTTCGGGAACACTTCTACATTCATGTGGATGCTGTCATGATTAGGAATAATTGTGAATGGATCATGAATAAGGATGGGTGAGAAAGTTACAAAGGCACAAAGACCATACCCCCCAAAAAATGCTAACCACCCCTGTTATTGGTAATGGTGAAAGGTTATCATATTTTGGTGCAGCCTCTGAAACTTACTCATCATTATTCATGATCCATTCATGTTGTTTCTTTATCATGATGATATTATCAGGATCAATTGAGAAGTATTCAGAAACATCTTCTCTCCTCACTTAGAAATACAATTAGTCCAGATATCATTCACAATTTAGACATGACCAAAAACACAGCCAAAACAAACTTCAAATACCTCCAATGAGTTTGATGCAGTCATTGTGTGCAATGGATATGGGACCAAACATGGGGCCAAATATTCAACTTTAATACACTATAATGGAAAACTGTATGTAATACAGTAATTTTAGGTATTATTAACATGAACATCCTCTGAAACGTTTTACTGCAACATACTGTAAATTATGACCGACTGGCTCGATTCGGTCTTATGAATTTTGAATGGTGTTTAAACAATTGAAAGGCAAAGCTACCAAATACTAATTGAGTGTATGTAAGAGCTACAAAATTGTATTTTCATCTCAAATCCCAAATGCTGAGAGAGACAAAATAATACAAAATTGCTTCACTGCCTAAATACATACAGTATGGTGAGGACTGTATGCCATTTAGAAAAATATTTTTATCCAAAGTGACTTACAGTCATGCGTGCAGACATTTCAGTATGGGTGGCCCCAGCAGGAATCAGACCCACTATGATGACACTAGGAGCTCATAGAAAGTCAGATCCTGTACCTGACTCATGTTTATGTCATTAACCCACACATTAGATGGTCCCATAGTCAACCAAAATCATGATGTGAAGCTGAACGTAACAGACGTTCTTCCACTCCAACACTATCTTCCCCACATACTGTAAATACACACAGCACCATTATGAACAATAATTTCATCCTTAAATTAGCTCTTTCCGGTCTGTTCACTTCATGCCCCCCGGCGGCAGAGTTAATGTGTGCCGCCTACAGAGCCCGGAGGGTAGAGAAAGAGAGAGAGAGAGAAAGAGAGAGCATAACAGATGCTCTGAGCCCATCTACAGAGCAGCCCGGACCTCTGACTAACGCATGTGGGGGTTATGAGTCAATGTTACCATGTGCAGAAAAGTATTCAGACCCCTTTACTTTTCAAATGTTGTTTATTACAGCCTTATTCAGAAATGTATTAAATAGATAAAAATCCTAATCAATCTACACACAATACCCCATAATGGCAAAGTGAAAATTATTTTTTGAAATGTTTGTCTAAAAAATGTCTAAAAAAAAACCATACAAATCTTATTTACATAAGTATTCAGACCCTTTGCTATGAGACTTGAAATTTAGCTCAGGTGCATCTTGTTTCCATTGATCATCCTTGAGATGTTTCTACAACTTGACTGGAGTCCACCTGTGGTAAATTCAATTGATTGGACATGATTTGGAAAGGCACACACCTGTCTACATAAGGTCCCACAGTTGACAATGCATGTCAGGTCAAAAACTAAGCCATGAGGTCGAAGGAATTGTCAGTAGAGCTTCGAGACAGGATTGTGTCGAGGCACAGATTTGGGGAAAGGTACCAAAAATTGTCTGCAGCATTGAAGGTCAGAAAGAACACAGTGGCCTCCATCATTCTTAAATGGAAGAAGTTTGGAACAACCAAGACTCTTCCTAGAGCTGGCTGCCCAGCCAAACCCGAGCAATCGTGGGAGAAGGGCCTTGGTCAGAGAGGTGACCGAAAACCTGATGGTCACTCAGACAGAGCTCTAGAGTTCCTCTGTGGAGATGGGAGAACCTTCCAGAAGGACAACCATCTCTGCAGCACTCCACCAATCAGGCCTTTATGGTAGAGTGGCCAGGCGGAAGCCACTCCTAAGTAAAAGGCTATGAATGTCCTTGAGTGGCATAGCCAGAGCCCAGACTTGAACCCAATCGAACATCTCTGGGGAGATCTGAAAATAGCTGTGCAGGCCCGTCCAACCTGACAGAGCTTGAGAGGATCTGCAGAGAAGAATGGGAGAAACTCCCCAAATACAGGTGTGTCAAGCTTGTAGCGTCATACCCAAGAAGACTCGATGCTGTAATCGCTGCCAAAGGTGCTTCAACAAAGTACTAGGTAAACGGTCTGAATACTTGTGTAAATGTACTATTTCTGTAAAAATAAATTGGATAAATGTGCAAACATTTCTACAAACCTATTTTTGCTTTGTCATTATGGGGTATTGTGTATACAGTGAGGGAAAAAAGTATTTGATCCCCTGCTGATTTTGTACATTTGCCCACTGACAAAGAAATTCTCAGTATATAATTTTAATGGTAGGTTTATTTGAATAGTGAGAGACAGAATAACAACAAAAAAATCCAGAAAAACCCATGTGAAAAATGTTATAAATTGATTTGCATTTTAATGAGGGAAATAAGTATTTGACCCCCTCTCAATCAGAAAGATTTCTGGCTCACAGGTGTCTTTTATACAGGTAATGAGTTGAGATTAGGAGCACACTCTTAAAGGGAGTGCTCCTAATCTCAGTTTGTTACCTATATAAAAGACACCTGTCCACAGAAGCAATCACTCAATCAGATTCCAAACTCTCCACCATGGCCAAGACCAAAGAGCTCTCCAAGGATGTCAGGGACAAGATTGTAGACCTACACAAGGCTGGAATGGGCTACAAGACCATCGCCAAGCAGCTTGGTGAGAAGGTGACAACAGTTGGTGCGATTATTCGCAAATGGAAGAAACACAAAATAACTGTCAATCTCCCTCGGCCTGGGGCTCCATGCNGCATCAAAGGGACGATGGACGGGGCCATGTACTGTCAAATCTTGGGTGAGAACCTCAGCCAGGGCATTGAAAATGGGTCGTGGATGGGTATTCCAGCATGACAAATACCCAAAACACATGGCCAAGGTAACAAAGGAGTGGCTCAAGAAGAAGCACATTAAGGTCCTGGAGTGGCCTAGCCAGTCTCCAGACCTTAATCCCATAGAAAATATGTGGAGGGAGCTGAAGGTTCGAGTCCAAACGTCAGCCTCGAAACCTTAATGACTTGGAGAAGATCTGCAAAGATGAGTGGGACAAAATCCCTCCTGAGATGTGTGCTAACCTGGTGGCCAACTGCAAGAAACATCTGACCTCTGTGATTGCCAACAAGGGTTTTGCCTCCAAGTACTGAGTCATGTTTTGCAGAGGGGTCAAATACTTATTTCCCTCATTAAAATGCAATTCAATTTATAACATTTTTCACATGCGTTTTCTTGATTTTTTTTTTGTTATTCTGTCTCTCACTGTTCAAATAAACCTACCATTAAAGTTATAGACTGATCATTTCTTTGTCAGTGGGCAAACCTACAAAATCAGCAGGGGATCAAATACTTTTTTCCCTCACTGTATAAGCCTCAAGTTCGTTTATCTTTCTGAGGGCTAATCGGGGACATTTTCAGGGACAACTTTGGGGAATGTCCACAGAAATCTGGGACATCTGGTCACCCTATTCAAAGCGGTGTGCTAGTATGGACATTGGAACATGTCATTTTGCCTATATTCCCTTCAATTCATGCACAGCAAACCCTGAGCGTTCATTGTGGGTCTTCCATTTATGCACAGGAACAACTAGCCTGTTTGTCCACCATTCTGGTTCTGCTAAAAACCCAAGTGTCCACTCCATCATTCGCACTCTACCCTTAACTTGCTAACGAACATCAAAGTCCCTAACAGTTACACACCTCAGCATTCTCATAGATACACTTACAACGCTAACTACAAAACATAATGGCCGCTTTCACAACAACAAATCTCAAATAAAATCACTCAAATGAGATTCTAAGTCGTTAAAACGACTTCATTGTTCTATATTAGGTCTCATTTGTTATGCAGTACCAGTTGTGCTTGTCAGACCATTGCTGCAGCCATTTAAAGTAGGGCTGCCTTTGAATGCCAGAGCATGTAAGTGGGCCAACAAGATCTCACGGTTTTACCAATTTGACTTCTGATTCTGATGTTTACCCAGGTTTATCCAAACATCAAATGTTAACTTTTGGAGCAACTTTGAAATTTGACGTTTGGAGAAACATGGATAAACATCAGAATATGAAGTCAAATTGGTTAAACCGTGAGTTATACATACTTTGGCATTCAAAAGCAGACCTATTAAAGAACTGCCAATTAATAATCATATCAATGGATGGAATCAGTGACTGAATGGCTGCAGCAACGGTCTGACAAGCACAACTGGCGCTATATAACAAATGAGGCCTAATTAGACAATATAACAATTAAGTCGTTCGAAGGACTTAGTGTCTCATTTGAATGACTTAGCCTCTTGTTTGAATGATGATTTTTTTTAACTTAGTCTATCAAACGAGATACTAAGACATTTGAACGAGATACTAAGTAATTAGAAAGAGACACTAAGTTATTTCGGACAAGATAATTCCAAGAGTCTACTTATCTTTTTGCCTTGGGCTTCAGGGCTTTAGTATTTGGCAGCATTGCCTTTAAATTGTTTAACTTCTTACGGAGCGGTTCCTGAGGTGACGGTTTTGGAGAGTCTGGCGTGCCCAAAGTAAAATGTCTCCCACTCAGGCCCAGAAAATAGGATATGCACATAATTAGTACTATTGGATAGGAAACACTGACGTTTATAAAAGTGTTAACATTATGTCTGTGAGTGTAACAGAAAAGAAATAGCAGGCGAAAACCAGAGAAAAATATATCCGGAATTACTGTTTTTTGTCACATTGGCTCTGTTTGACAGTCTCTCTATTGAGCTCTATGGCAAGCAGCTCCGAGATTTCAGTACCTATGGCTTCCAATAGATGTCAACAGTCTATATATAAAGCCTCAGAGAGATTGGAGGAAGCAGGAAGAATAGGGAAAGGAAATGGCCAAGGTAGCTCAGATGTCAACAAGTTTTCTCGTGCGCAAGGCTGGCTGCGCGCCCCACTTTATTTTACTTATATAACGTTTAGGTGACCATCCGAGTGAAATATTATCGCTCATATTCATAAAAAGATAGCTAAGGATGCATTTTAACTGGTATTTGAATTGTTTAGGAAAAGTTTAAAGGTATATTTGAACCCGTTCTCTTCACGTTTCAATGGGCGATTCGATGTTGGATTTTCTGAACATAACGCACCAACCAAACGGAGATTTATGGATATAATAAATTACTTTTTCTAACAAAAGAACCATGGATTGTCTTCGTTGGACACTTGGGAAGCCCTCAGCAGAAGTTCTTCAAAAGGTAAGGGATTTGTTTACGCTGTGAAAAGTGTTTTGTGTGAACCGTGATGGTTTATGAATTTATGCTAATGAAAAATATTGGAGGTGCTACCCTCAAACAATCAAATGTTGTGCTTTCGCCGTAAAGCCTTTTTGAAATCTGACAACGCTGTGATATTGCCAAGAAGCAGAACTTTTGATGACTATGCAACACTTGTATATTGATGAATGTTTAATAATTCAACTTTTGGATTTTGAATTTGGCGCCTTGCATTTCACCGGCTAGCGCCCCACCACTCCCTAAGTAGTTAACTTGGGTCAAACATTTTGGGTAGCCTTCCACAAGCGTCCCACAATAAGTTGGGTGAATTTTGGCCCATTCCTCCTGACAGAGCTGGTGTAACTGAGTCAGGTTTCTAGGCCTCCTTGCTCGCACACGCTTTTTCAGTTCTGCCCACAAATTTTCTATAGGATTGAGGTCAGGGCTTTGTGATGGCCACTCCAATACATTGACTTTGTTGTCCTTAAGCCATTTTGCCACAACTTTGGAAGAATGCTTGGGGTCATTGTCCATTTGGAAGACTCATTTGCGACCAAGCTTTAACTTCCTGACTTATGTCTTGAGATGTTGCTTCAAAATATCCACATAATTTGTGCACCAGTCCCTCCTGCAGCAAAGCACCCCCACACCATGATGCTGCCACCCCCGTGCTTCACGGTTGGGATGGTGTCCTTTGGCTTGCAAGCCTCCCCCTTTTCCTCCAAACATAACGATGGTCATTATGGCCAACAGTTCTATTTGTTTCATCAGACCAGAGGACATTTCTCCAAAAAGTACGATCTTTGTACCCATGTGCAGTTGCAAACCGTAGACTGGCTTTTTTATGGCGGTTTTGGAGCAGTTGCTTCTTCCTTGCTGAGCGGGCTTCCAGGTTATGTCGATATAAGACTTGTTTTAGATACTTTTGTACCTGTTTCCTCCAGCATCTTCACAATGTCGTTTGCTGTTGTTCTGGGATTGATTTGCACTTTTCGCATCAAAATACGTTCATCTCTAGGAGACAGAACGCGTCTCCTTCCTGAGCGGTATGACGGCTGCCTGGTCCCATGGTGTTTATACTTGCGTACTATTTGTACAGATGCACGTGGTACCTTCAGGCGTTTGGAAATTACTCCCAAGGATGAACCAGACTTTCTTTTCTGAGGTCTTGGCTGATTTCTTTTGATTTTCCCATGATGTCAAGCAAAGAGGCACTGAGTTTGAAGGTAGGCCTTGAAATACATCCACAGGTATACCTCCAATTGACTCAAATTATGTCAATTAGCCTATCAGAAGCTTCTAAAGCCATTACATCATTTTCTGGAATTTTCCAAGCTGTTTAAAGGCACAGTCAACTTGGTCTATGTAACCTTCTGACCCACTGGAATTGTGATACAGTGAATTATAAGTGAAATAATCTGTCTGTAAACAATTGTTGGAAAAATGACTTGTGTCATGCACAAAGTAGATGTCCTAACCGACTTACCAAAACTATAGTTTGTTAACAAGAAATTTGTGGAGTGGTTGAAAAGCGAGTTTTTATGACTCCAACCGCAGTGTATGTAAACTGTTTTTATACTATAGTTAACTGTAAATACTACAGTGTACTACTGTATACTACAGTAAATACTACAGTGAATACTACAGCAAAGTACACAAAAACAGTATACTATAGTATTTTTTCATGTGGGCAGTCATGTACAGTGAACTCCAAAAGTATTTGGACTGTGACACATTTTTTGTTGTTTTGGCTCTGTACTCCAGCACTTTGGATTTCATATCATTCAATGAATATGAGGTTAAAGTGCAGACTGTCAGCTTTGAGGGTGGTTTCATGAACTGCACTTTTTGTACATTGTCCTCCCATTTTAGGGGAACAAAAGTATTGGGACAAATTCACTTATATGTGTATTAAAGTAGTAAAAAGTTAAGTATTTGGTCACATATTCATAGAACGCAATGACTACATGAAGCTTGGGACTCTACAAATTTGTTGGATGCATTTGCTGTTTGTTTTGGTTGTGTTTCAGTTCATTTTGTGCCCAATATAAATTAATTGTAAATAATCTGTTGTGTCATTATGGAGTACCTTTTATTGTAAATAAGAATATAATATGTTTCTGAACACTTCTACAAATAATGTGGATGCTACCATGATTACGGATAATCCTGAATTAATCGTGAATAATGATGAGTGAGAAAGTTAGAGACGTACAAATATCATACCCCCAAGACATGCTAACCTCTCACCATTACAGTAACAGGGGAGGTTAGCATTTTTGGGGGGTATGATATTTGTGTGTATAATTTCAAATCCAAAGTGCTGGATTACAGAGCCAAAACAACACTGTCACAATGCTTTTGGAGCTCACTGTAATTATGCAGTCAAGTCATCCCCCTTCGTCCTTCCATCTAGCCATCCAGTCATCTGGTCAGCCAGTCATCGGCCCATCCAGTCAGCCAGTCATCCTTCCATCTAGTCATCCAGCCACCCAGTCACAACCAGTCAACTCGTCATCCTTCCTTTCAGTCAGTTATCTAGTCATCCAGTCCACAGCATCTGTCAAATAGTATCATGTCTCTCGAGACTGGTCAGGGACAACTGTGCCTGCATCTGCTCTCTCTCTCTCTTTCTCGAAACGGGAGACCAGAGTAGCCGCGCTCCACAAAAGCTATGATCCTGTTGCAGGTTTCCAGGTACTTCACTTTAGTAATTCAGTCATTGAATCAACTCACAATCAACTCACCCTGTCTGCGTGTGTGAGGCTTATGGTGTTCCCACTCTGTGTAATGTCACTGGGTAAGGCAACTCAGTATAACAGATTATTGTGAAATAGACACAAATTGCTTATTGGAATTTTTTTTTTTTTTGTGTGCAGTACATGATTTTGTATACAATGCATTTCAATCACAGATAAAGACAGTAGGTTACTTAAGACAGAAACGATAGGAGGGAGGTTGGTCGGGAAGGATGGGTGGGCATATAAAGTGAACATTTAGCAACCCAAAGATTGTGTGTTAGAATCTGGATAACTTTAGAATTTGAACTAATTAGCTACTTTGCAACTCATTATTACTTTTGAGCTAATTTGCAACCACTTAGTATGTTAGCTAACTCCTCCCCCTAACCCTAACCTTTACCCTTTAACCTAACTCCTAAACCTAACCCTTTAACTACTTAGCTAGCATGTTAACTAGCCCTAACCTTAACCCATAACTCCTAAACCTAACCCTTTAACTACTTAGCTAGCATGTTAACTAGCCCTAACCTTAACCCATAACTCCTAAACCTAACCTTGACCTCTAACCATAACCTTAACCCCTAGCCTAGCTAACGTTAGCCACCTAGCTAGCCAAGCTAACATAAAAAAAAATTTGTGTAATGTACATGAATGCGTTATGAAGAAAGAATATCATGTAATACACACAAAAATGCGTTGTGATGAAAATCATGTAATACCCACTAAAAGGTGGACTTTTTCGTGTGCCTGTCACAAATTTCAAATATGTTATTTGTGTCTATTTCACATTAAGCTGTGATAGTGTGTTGGGGTAAGGAGGGAGTTTATTAAGCATTTATTAAGTGTTCGTTAAGCATTTATTAAGGTCATGTCCACTGTGACTGATAAAAAACAGATTGATAAAAAAATTGTAAATTGCCAAGACTCACCTTTTGTAGGCTGGTTGGATTCAACTGAGTTTTGTCAATTATTTTTATTGCAACCTGGAGGAGACATGAGGAGAACATTTGGTTAGAGGAAGCAAAAAATTACATTTTACAAAAAGCACAATGAGAAGATGAAAACAACCCAGTAGTAAAACATAGCTTTCTCCAACAAGCTTCAAGTATGACAATTAATATCCCTATTCACATTCATTATTTTCCTATCCATGGCCAGACGCCCCAGAACCAATGTCCCACTTCTTGAGTTCCCCATTCCAGTCAAGCCTATCCCTATTCCTCCCAACCCTCTATTTTAGCATTGCACCCATCCATACTCTAATAATTGACCCCAGGAAGACAAGGGGTCGCTTTGGCCAAAGCTGATGGGGAACCATCTGAAAAAAGAAGAACCACAACTACAGATCCCCCTCCATCCACTTCCTACCCCCACCACTCACTCTACCCCTATCCCTGCCCAATCCCAAATCAACCCATAGACTTTACACCCTATGCACTTGTGGAGATCTGATAGAATTTGCTTGGTATAAACAATATGGCGAAGCTTCCAGCTATGCTGGGTCTAGGGGTCAATTTGGGATTGGGCCCCATGCATCCATCCATGCTCTAACTATAACCCACTACCATAGAAATGGACACTATTGCATTATATTTCTGCTTTCTAAGACCACTACACTTCCTCTGCATCATATCCCTTACCCAACAACCCCCACCCACCACCACCACCCTCCCCATGCCCCAGCCTCACCTCCTTGCCCGTCAGGATATGGCGGGCCAGCTTGACCTTGGCGAAGTTGCCCTTGCCGATGGTCTTGAGCAGGCGGTAGTTGCCGATGTGCGGAGTCTCGTCGGAGCAGGAGGCGATGGAGTTCCTGCAGCGGGCGCCCAGTGAGCGGCTGGACAGGCTGGTGCCCTTGTCTGAGCGACTGGCGGCTAGTGACACATGCTGGGGGGAGAGGAGAAAGGGGAGAAGGGTTCACCACCAGCGGCCCCATTACCACTACCATGCAAAGCTTGGGAACTCCAAGACCCTTTTCACATTATCGTTCCGACCCGAACCATACTTAGCTGGCTCTGATATTTTCTATTCACATTGCCTTCTCCAGTACGGTTCCACCAACTAGCTCGGCTCAGCCTAGTGGGGTGAAATGATTGATACAAGACCAACTCAGAGACCAATTTCTCTTTTACACTACTGTACCAACTGCTGACCTGAACCACACTACTGAGCTGGCTCAGATTAAAGTAATTTTATTTTCATATGGCCACTTCCAGCACGGTTTCAGCTACTAACTATGGTGGATGTGTAACCAGGCCAGTACAGTTTGGCTCAGCTCGGCATTGTAGTGTTTAAGGTACCACTGTACACTACTGGACTGGTCTGCCATTATAGCATGGTGGCTCTGGCTCTCGAATATGGCAGGATATTACTGAGAGTGAACTGATCTAACTAAGATAATGTCACATCAGTGTTTTCCCTAGATCTATTTGTTCATAGGCGGGGGATTAAGGCCCTGAAAGCAACAACCAGGACTGCTGGTACACCATAGTTCTTCACTGAAATTATATTCAAATTTTGAATATTATCGTTGATTTGGACATCATCATGCCTGGGTTGTGTTCAACGGGGCACAATGTTGTGGAATGTTTGCCTACCGAGCATGGCCCTAGTATAGCTTAGTGTATAGAAATTCATGAGATCATTAATTTCCAGGTGAACATATGAATGTCATGATAAACACTACTATTCATAGAATATCTTGTCTGATCTCTCAGATAACTGGGACAAAGGTACAACTGTATGAGGTGACTAGTCACATGAGCCCTACAACTACTGAGCTAGTTTTCATAAAAACAGGGTTTGAGCGTTTGTTTTAGACTGCGTGGAGTGCCATTTCGGGAGGGTTTGCAGTTTTCTATTGGTCCCATTGCAAGAGGTAAGCTCAATCAAGCACAGCTAAAGTATTTTAAATAATTTCAAATAGAATTTGAACCCAGGTCTGGTATGCATTGCATGCTGGTAGGTGCTCCATCCCAGAACCCAACAGCTTTCGACCTAGGTGCTGTGAAGATTCAGTCCAAAGCTTGAGTTATGGCTAATTTTCAGTGAGGTAGGCAGCAAAGTGTAAGTAAAAAAAAAGACATAGATAAATGTGTTTTAGTATGATGCAGCTCCTTGTCATGTGACCAAACAGAAGCAGGGCCCAAAACAGAGGGAATGAGATACCAGAGAAAGGACTGAGAGAAAAACAAAGAGAGCGAGAGAAATAGAGAGAGAAAAACAGAGAAAGAGAAACAGAGAGAGACAGAAAGGGAGAGAGAGAGAGAGACAGAGAACGAGAGAAAGAAAGCAGATGCAGGCACAGTGGTCCCTGCCGGTCTCGAGGCCTGAGGCGTAACTTCCATCCCCTCAGCATGTCCATCATCCTTTCCCAACCCCTCACTGACCAACCCCCGGAATGTAAAACAGGGAGTGCACCACTCTTAGGCTGCCCCTCCCACCGACCGCCCAACCTTTACACCACCCATCCCACTACCCCTGTCCACTCCCCAGCCCTGCCTAGCCAATTCAACTCTGCTACCTAACTAATAAAATAAAGGCCATACAGAGTATCTTACACACTGGCTCTTTCCCAACGTTTTCCCCTTTATTTTTCGTGCCCTCTCTCCTTGCCTCCTTCTCAAAACACATTGGAAGAGAAGGTCAGAGGGGAGGGACCTTGGATCTTCTCCTCCAATGCGGTTTGAGGAAGTGAGGAGAGAGAAAGCAAGGAATCAAGGAAAGATAAAATGAGGAGGAGACTATGTTCTGGATGCAAACAGGATGAGGAACTTTAGAGTTCATATTCTTGGTGATTTCAGACTGATGTACAGTGCCTTCGGAAAGTATTCAGACTCCTTGACTTTTTCCACATTTTGTTAGGTTACAGCCTTATAATGACAAAGCAAAAACAGTTTTTTTACATTTTAGCAAAAAAATCTGAAATATGACATTTACATAAGTATTCAGACCCTTTATTCAGTACTATCTTGAAGCACCTGTGGCAGCGATTACAGCCTTGAGTATTCTTGGGTATGATGCTACAAGCTTGGCATACCTGCATTTGGGGAGTTTCTCTCCTTCTTCTCTGCAGATCCTCTCAAGCTCTGTTAGGTTGGATGGGGAGTGTTGCTGCACAGCTAATTTCAGGTCTCTCCAGAGATGTTCGATCAGGTTTAAGTCCGGGCTCTGGCTGGGCCAATCAAGAACATTCAGAGACTTGTCCCGAAGCCACTCCTGCATTGTCTTGGCTGTGTGCTTGAGGATGTTGTCCTGTTGGAAGGTGAACCTTCGCCCCAGTCTGAGGTCCTGAGAGCTCTGGAGCAGGTTTTCATCAAGGATCTCTCTGTACTTTGTTCCGTTCATCTTTTACTCGATCCTGACTAGTCTCCCAGTCCCTGCCGCTGAAAAACATCCCCATAGCATGATTCTTCCACCACCATGCTTCAACGTAGGGATGGTTCCAGGTTTCCTCCAGACGTGACGCTTGGCATTCAGGCCAAAGGGTTCAATACAGGTGTGTGCTTTCCAAATCATGTCCAATTAATTTTATTTAACACAGGTGGACTGGATGGAATGGAAACCGGATGCACCTGAGCTCAATTTTGAGTCTCATAGCAAAGGGTCTGAATATTTAAGTAAAGTTATTTCTGTTCTTGTTTTTTTTTATATACACTGCTCAAAAAAATAAAGGGAACACTTAAACAACACAATGTAACTTTCACTTCTGTGAAATCAAACTGTCCACTTAGGAAGCAACACTGATTGACAATAAATTTCACATGCTGTTGTGCAAATGGAATAGACAACAGGTGGAAATTATAGGCAATTAGCAAGACACCCCCAATAAAGGAGTGGTTCTGAAGGTGGTGACCACAGACCACTTCTCAGTTCCTATGCTTCCTGGCTGATGTTTTGGTCACTTTTGAATGCTGGCGGTGCTTTCACTCTAGTGGTAGCATGAGAAAGCAGGTTCACACTGAGCACGTGACAGACGTGACAGAGTCTGGAGACGCCGTGGAGAACGTTCTGCTGCCTGCAACATCCTCCAGCNATCCAATTGAGCACATCTGGGACATCATGTCTCGCTCCATCCACCAACGCCACGTTGCACCACAGACTGTCCAGGAGTTGGCGGATGCTTTAGTCCAGGTCTGGGAGGAGATCCCTCAGGAGACCATCCGCCACCTCATCAGGAGCATGCCCAGGCGTTGTAGGGAGGTCATTCAGGCACGTGGAGGCCACACACACTACTGAGCCTCATTTTGACTTGTTTTAAGGACATTACATCAAAGTTGGATCAGCCTGTAGTGTGGTTTTCCACTTTAATTTTGAGTGTGACTCCAAATCCAGACCTCCATGGGTTGATAAATTTGATTTCCATTCATAATTTTTGTGTGATTTTGTTGTCAGCACATTCAACTATGTAAAGAAAAAAGTATTTAATAAGATTATTTCATTCATTCAGATCTATGATGTGTTATTTTAGTGTTCCCTTTATTTTTTTGAGCAGTGTATATAAATTTGCAAACATTTATAAAAACCTGTTTTCACTTTGTCATTATGGGGTATTGTGTGTAAATTGCTAAGGATTTGTTTAATTTAATCAATTTTAGAATACAGCTGTAATGTAACAAAATGTGGAAAAAGTCAAGGGGTCTGAATACTTTCTGAAGGAGCTGTATATGTATACATTTGTACATTCCCACCTTCAATGCCTAAAAACTCTCTAGTCTAAGCTATGTTGAGATGACTATGAATGTGAGCTTGACTCAAACTGGCTGTTGTTGAGTCAGGACCATTACGAGATGATTCTAAGACATTATGAAGGGGTCATACATGCTCATGACAAGCATTATAATGGGATGCTTTAAGTAGTGTTACGATGAGGTTTACTATCGGTACACAGTTCACCGTCCAACCCTAGCCTGGCCCACCGTCGTCCTTCCCTGCAGTCGAATGACCAAATCGCCCTCTAGTGGCCTCATGGGTGGACAGTTATTAATATGTTTTTTTATTTCATAATTAAACCTTAAGGATCCACCCCTTTTTTAACATTTTCGCCTAAAATAACATAAACAAATCTAACTGCCTGTACCTCAAGACCTGAAGCAAGGATATGCATATTCTTGATACCATTTGAAAGGAAACACTTTTGAAGTTTGTGGAAATGTGAACTGAATATAGGAGAATAACACATTAGATCTGGTAGAAGATAATACAAAGGGAAAAAAATGAGGTTTTTTGTAATTTTTTTGTACCATCATCTTTGAAATGCAAGAGAAACGCCATAATGTATTATTCCAGTTCAGGCGCAATTTAGATTTTGGCCACTAGATGGCAGCAATGTATGTGCAAAGTTTTATATTGCTCCAATGAACCATTGCATTTCTGTTCAAAATTTGGTATCAAGACTGCCCAAATGTGCCTAATTGGTTTATTAATACATTTCAAGTTCATAACTGTGCACTCTCCTCAAACAAACAATAGCAATGGACATTAGACCGGTGGAAATCTGTCCTTTGGTCTGATGAGTCCAATTTGGAGAATTTTGATTCCAACCACCGTGGCATTGTGAGACGCAGAGTAGGTGAACGGATGGTCTCCGCATGTGTGGTTCCCACCATGAAGCATGGAGGAGGTGGTGTGATGGTGTGGGGGTTCTTTGCTGGTGACACTGTCAGTGATTTATTTAGAATTCAAGGCACACTTAACCAGCATGGCTACCACAGCATTCCGCAGCGATATGCCATCCCATCTGGTTTGCTCTTAGTGGGACTATCTTTTGTTTTTCAACAGGGCAATGACCCCACACCCCTCCAGGCTATGTAAGCGCTATTTGACCAAGGTGGATAGTGATGGAGTGCTGCATCAGACGGCCTAGCCTCCACAATCACCCGACATCAGCCTAAATGAGATGGTTTGGGATGAGTTGGACCACAGAGTGAAGGAAAAGCAGCCAACAAGTGCTCAGCATATGTGGGAACTCCTTCAAGACTGTTGGGAAAGCATTCCAGGTGAAGCTTGTTGATAGAATGCCAAGAGTGTGCAAAGCTGTCATCAAGGCAAAGGGTGGATACTTTGAAGAATATAAAATATAAAATATATTTTCATTTGTTTTAACACTTTTTTGGTTACTACTTGATTCCATATGTGTTATTTCATAGTTTTGATGTCTTCACTATTATTCTACAATGTAGATAATGTAGATAATAGTAAATGTAGATAATAGTAAAAATAATATACAATGTATATAATATAATATACAATGTAGATAATAGTAAAAATAAAGAAAAAACATTGAATGAGCAGGTGTGTCCAAACTTTTGACTGTTACTATTTATAAAATGTAATATTGGGAATGTTATACATTTCAACTATCTACAATGTTTTTTTTTTTTAGGCCATAACATCCAGGCTGCATCACATTTGACCGTGATTGGGAGTCCCATAGGGCGGTGCACAATTGGCCCAGCGTCGTCCGGTTTTGGCCGAGGTAGGCCGTCATTGTAAATAAGAATTTGTTCTTAAATGACTTGCCTAGTCAAATAAAGATTAAATTAAAAGTTTTAAATGTTATTGTTTAAAATAGCCATGTGGGTGAGGTGTATACTTTTGTTTCAAAGTAGATATGCTTAAGACTACCAAGAAACCCTCTGTGTGACCCTGATTTAGTATAATTCCCCTGCCTCACCATTCCCAACTGGACTGAGATGAAGGAACATCAGTGATCTACTCTCACAATTGGTGAGAGTAGAGGAAGAGGGGATATGGAGTGTGCCCCAACTGGCACAATATTCCCTTTATAGTGCACTACTTTTGAATGGGGACAATCTGGTCAAAAGTAGTGAACTATACTGAATAAAAATATAAACGCAACATGTAAAGTGTTGGTCCCATGTTCCATGAGCTGAACTAAAAGATCTCAGAAGTTTTCCATTCGCACAAAAAGCTTCTCTCTTTCAAATGTTGTACACACATTTCTTTTTACATCCCTGTTAATGAGCATTTCTCCTTTGCCAAGATAATCCATTTACCTGGCAGGTGTAGCATATCAATAAGCTGGTTAAACAGCATGATCATTACACAGGTGCACCTTGTGCTGTGGACAATAAAAGGCCACTCTAAAATGTGCAGTTTTGTCACAAAACACAATGCCACAGATGTCTCAAATTTTGAGGGAGCATGCAATTGGCATGCTGACTGCAGGAATGTCCACTAGAACTGTTGCCAGAGAATGTAATGTTAATTTCTGTACCATAAGCCACCTCCAGCATCATTTTAGAGAATTTGACAGTACGTCCAACCGGCCTCACAACCCAGACCACGTGTAACCACGCCAGCCCAGGACCTCCACATCCGGCTTCTTCAGCTGGGGATCCTGAGACCAGCCAACCATACAACTGATGAAACTGAGGAGTATTTCTGTCTCTAATAAAGCCCTTTTGTGGGGAAAAACTCATTCTCAGCATGGGCGCAGCCATGGGTGGGCCTGAAAGGGCATAGGCCCACCCACTTGGGAGCCAGGCCCACCCATGGCTGCGCCCCTGCTCAGTCATGTGAAATCCATAGATTAGGGCCTAATTTATTTATTTCAATTCACTTATTTCCTTATGTGAACTGTAACTCAGTAAAATCGTTGAAATTGTTGCATATTGCATTTATATTTTTTGTTCAGTATATATAGGGAAGAAGCCCATTGGGCTCTGGTCAAAAGTAGTGCACTATATGGGGAATAGGGTGCCATTTGTAATGCGGTCATGGTCTCCACACAAAGATTTGGGCCTGGGAATAATAACAGACAGGTCCTCGATAAACACACATCATTTCAGCAGAGAAATTACTATTTATGGAATCACATCTAAAGAGGAACCCCCACAAGTACATATTAGGCTATGCATATTAGATATGCCTTCATAGATAGATGGATGGAGATACAAAAATACTGTACACACACACAGGCCTACATACTGTTCATATCCACTGTTGCAAGTGCAGGCCCTACTGCTACTGGCTACAGTGGAAGCTGTTACACCAAAAGCTCTGGATAGTCTGCCGCTATAGCCAGCAATGAATAGCATTTTGCACAACATTGCATGCAATAATCGAAAACAGTTATCTTAAAAATCAACCTGACTAGGGACTTTTTCTCGTTTTATTATTCCCGAATGGTTGTAGGTGCGACAGTATGCCTGTCATAACGAGGTTTCACCACACAAGGGGAATACACGGGCAATATGTGACATCACTATCTATACAGCTATAATAAGAGGTGACGGTTCTTAGTATGAACTTCTGCGCATATTCACTGAGTGTTACGGTATGTGGATGGATAAATCCCGGGCTGTTTGCCTACAGCCATCAGCTATTTTGCTGTTTAGACGTTCAAGGATACGGCCCATTTTGAGATAATCTGCTATGCTAAATTTCCACCCACTCTCATACCCAGGCTCCTTTTTTTAATAACCAAAATCCACACCATATAATAATTAGGCCTCTGCACTACAAATAAATATGGTGAATGCAAAGTTATGAACCATATTTCTATACTCTACATAGGATGTATAATTTCTGCATACACACTCAAATTATGGGGATAATTATTGCACTTACATGGTCCGTGCCCCTGTCGTTTCCAGACGGTAATGCAGAACGAGAAGACATTTTCCCTGAGTTTTTCCCGAATTACTGTATGTTTGCGCTTATATTTACAGGATCAGGCTCCACTAATAATAACATCCGACATTGGCAGTTCCGCAGCTGCGACCACGTCCCAATCAACCTGTTTATTCTCCAACCGGCGAAGCCGTGGTCGAGAGGAGACCTCTGCCTGTCATGGCAGCAGCAGCAGCCAACCGATATCTGGGGTGTGTTCAAGCAAGCTGCATTTCTCTGGCAAAATTCGCTCAATTCGGTAATTTTGCATCAAAAGCAACGCAAACCCACGATTAAACGTCAATTATGGACTGAAACAGGGTGATGTTTGGCCAAAACCCAGTGTTTCTGCGGCGACTTTCCGCCCCCTGCCTCATTTTGGCATGTAAAACAAATATACGGCTTTGGGAGGAGCGTCTCCGTTTCTCATAATAATAGGCTACTGTTTTATCTATCAATTCCCCATCGCTTTCCAGCATGCAACCGACGACGATTGCATTAATCCTCGGGAAAACAGAGGGTATCTTGCATGAACAACACCGAATTGTTCATAACCCGATAGTCCTGATGGCTGCGATGCGCCACTTCTCGCGTCAGAGACGCTGACTGACACATCCACCGACCGAAAACGCACATACGGGCGTTAAGTTGAGCGTAAAATAAACCTACCCAAAACGGCAGATGGAAAGTCTGTGTTTAAATCACTGACCCATTTCAAATATTTGTTATACACAGTAGCTACGATCGGTGATATAATATGAGTGGTTAGCTATAGCCTAAATCAGTATTTAGATAGATAAACAAACAACCCACCCGCCACGCTTTCCAATCCATCCATCAATTTTTACAGTCTTCTCCCATCCAAAGACAGCACTCCAGAGCTGGTACACAAATTGGGATTCTTGTAGGCTACAGAAGGACAAATATACGTCAAAATCGAATGAAATCGATAGCCTGGTTATTTTTCTTATGATATAGATTCATGTGAATAAATTATTCCAAAAAGATTTAGTTAATTGGACAGCATTGTAGACGTGAACTAGGATAGTTACAACGGCGTAGCTGCAGATCAAATCAAAAGACTTATGTGTAGCCTATAGCCTGATATTAAACAATAGTTTTACATTGTATAATTGAGAAGTGAGGGGATTCGAATGTATGCACATCTAAATCATATAAAGAAAACGTATTTGTGTGTTATACCAGCAAGCCTATCACAGTTGTGAGTAGACTATGGAACAATGTGTAAGGACACGGTTATAAGAGTCAAGCGGCCTATGTAAGAACAAACAATGTTGATATTTTAATTTGTGCACTCATGCACTGGCAGAGTAGGCTAAATATACAGTGTTTATTGTTGTGAATTTTGATTTAGAGCGGTGAGTGGGGGTGCAAGGGCATGATCAGCTGTCCCAGAGAAGGATAGGATCTAACAGTTAACCCTCTCTCAGTCAAAGAATTGCAATTTCCTCCCAAAACCAGGGTTTTGGGAAAGTTACCGTAATTTGGTAAACTGTACAGTTGTTTATACCTTAGGTTACTGATTAGTGTCTTGTAATGAGCAGTGATCCCTCAAGTGCCCTCCCACAAAACTACCAAAGAGACAGGATGGGAATATGTCTGTATGCCATATTGTATGTGGACAAGTATTATGTCAATATGGAGGGTGGCAACAGCAGCCGGAAGGTTGCTGGTTCTAGCCAAGGGCTGGGCGATAAAAAAAAAGGGAATTGAACTGATAGCTGGAGGGCTGCTGATGTCCAGCCTGACCACATTAAAAAGACATAGAATATGTTGCGTAAATGTGTATCCCTCCATTTAGTATGATATGTTATGTTAAATTCCGAATGTATTAATGGTCTGGTTACTTAAAGTGATGCTCCAGTGATTTTGTATAATTTCAGCCAGTAGTTTTGAAAGTAGTGCTCACGAGTCAGAACGGGTTCCGAGAAAATTGTGCACAATTGTGTACCAAGTCCTCCATTTCGTATGTTACCTCCTAAAAAATGTTGGGGAAATTCTTATGATATGTTACTAATTCCAATTCGAACAAGAATTTGTAAGTGCTTAAAATCCCGGACTGCATCTTTACTTAAGACAGAAACAAAAGTATGATATTGTACGATGGATCGGGTAAGAAGTTTTTGTATAATATTTTACCACCACTATTCCATTCATAACGTAAGGTAACATATTATACTAAATGAAGGGATACAAATGTACATCCCAAATCCTACGAATTGCTTTGAGGCCAGGTTGTGGTATCTGATCCCAGGTACAAACCAATGCCATTGTGACCTTAAGCAAGGCTCTTAAACCTAATTTTCTCTCCATCCAGCGGTGCTGCACCGCGGCTGACCCTATGCCAGGCTCTAGTCAAAAGTAGTGAACTATAGGGAATAGGGTACCATTTGGGAAGTAAAACATGTCAAAATGCAGCATGGTCTATCAGCACATGGTCTGTCAGCATATACTAACCCATAAGTTTGGTGATATTGGTGCTAGAGCAACCAATTCAGGGATGGGCCTTGTTCAAATACTCATAACATGCATCCTTCCTTTCGTCCTCCCTTGAGCTTATGTGAATTGGTGAAATTAATGTAGTGGAAATCTTGATGTTAAATTGGTGATAAGCCAATGATGTCAGATCAGTGATTACTTCAAGGATGGAAGGAAGGATGTATTCAAACAGAGCCTTTCTCTAACCAGCAGGTGCCCAAGCCTGCAGTGCTTTACAGCTTCCAGCAGATGGTAGCAGTGTGTTGCTTTTACTTTCTACTGCCAGAGAACCAAGTACCCTCTGACTGGCTGTCCAATCATATCTGGGCCTGTACTCACAAAGCATCTTAGAGTATGAATGCTGATCTAGAATACATTTCCTCTTTTAGATCCAAATGAATAAGATTGTATGGGCATATTGTGATGTCAGATCTATAGCTTATGGTGTAAATGGCTCTCTGTTGTGTGACCTGTCATCTGTGTCATGTTGTCTGAAAATGTAGATTCTAGATGTTTACACAGTGTTCAAGAATGTGAGAAAAAATCCTGCAAAGGCCAATAGAGAAAACTGAACTACTTGGCTACTCTTGACTGACTCTGAGATAGGCCTACCTTGTACTGATTTAATGAGACATTTACAATGTTTATTCTTAAAAAATCCATCTATGTGGGCCTCCCGAGAGGTGTAGCAGTCTAAGGCACTGCATTGCAGTGCTAAGGCGCCACTACACAGCCGGCTGTGATCGGGAGCCCCATAGGGCGGCGCACAATTGGCCCAGCACCATCCGGGATTAGGGGAGGGTTTGACCAGGAGGCTTTCCTTGGCTCATCATGCTCTAGCAACTCCTTGTGGCGGGCCAGGCACCTTCAAGCTGACTTCGGGCATAAGTCGAACGGTGTTTCCTCCGACACATTGGTGCGGCTGGCTTCCGGGTTAAGCAAGCAGTGTGTTAAGAAGCAGTGCGGATTGGCGGGTCATGATTTGGAGGATGCATGTCTCGACCTTCACCTCTCCTGAGTCCTTTGGGGAGTTGCAGCGATGAGACAAGATCGTAACTACCAACTGGTATCATGAAATTGGGGAGAAAAATGGAGTAAAATCCATTTATATGTAACAGCTTCTGTCCTGGGCTTGAACCAGGGACCCTCTGAACACATCGACATCTGCCTCCGATGAAGCATTGTTACCTATCACACCACAAAATCAAAGGCACTTGCAGAGCAAGGGAAACAACTACTTCAAGGTCTCAGAGTGAGTGACATCACCAATTGAAACGCTACTAGCGCGCACCAGTAACTAGCTAGCCATTTCACACCAGTTACATATAGGCTATCGTAATTGATCAGCAGGAAATCCTGTGGATTGTGGCTTTAAGTGACAAGAAAAGAGAAACATAATTCTGTTCATTTGGAGGGTCATAAAAATGTAAAAAAATATATATTTTAAGTGTGTCACACTGCAAACAACTTTGGAAATAATTGATTTAGCATCCTAGCCTTCAGTGCTGTACTCTGCCTCTTCTAGCCTCTGGGTAGCGACAATGAGCTGCGTTTGTAATATCACTACAAGCCAGACTGGTGTAAGCATTCTGCAATGCATGCAGTCCCTCGCTGGTTTAACAAATATTCACATCAATACATCTTAGCATTCTTAGATTAGAGGGACAGGGAGGAAGACAGAGAGGGAAAAAGGAAAGAGGGAGAGAGGGAGAAAAAAAACACAGAAAGGGGAATACCTTACAGTTTCAGAGACAAAAGAAGAAGATGAGTAGGCACCCATCTCAAAGGTCTTGTGGTCTCATTGTAAACTGTGGAAGAGCTTTAAGGTTGTGTGGAATCAGAGTATGCGCCCCCAAATGGCTGTTTGGGACGAGGTACCAGAAGGACGAGGCGGCAGGGCAGTGTGGGGACTGGGGAGGATGTCATGTCAACAAGGTCATACCACAACTTCCTAAGGATGAAAGATGGAAGGGGGTTCACGCAGAGGTCACAGAGGAATCATGTTTGTCTTTTGTCCCAAGGCATGATTGTCCATATCTCTCCAGGGAGAGCATGATGTCCCTGCCACATGTTTGGGACTCATTTAGCAATGAATGTTATTCCGTAAAAACACCCTTCCTCAGTAAATTAGCCAAATGTTCATGTTGTACGATGTACCCTGCCTGGTAGCAACCCGGACACCTGTGCTGCTGTATTTTTTTGTTTACAGCAGTATGCCTACTGTGTGTCCAAGACAATTTTCCCCCTCAGGGACAATAAAAATGTTTTACTGTGCTGCGCTATCCTAAACCCTATCCTTTCCTTTCTTATCCCATCCTATCCTTTCATATCCTATTCTATACCCTATACTTTCCTTTCTTATCTTATCCTATCCATTCATATCCTATGCTATCCTATGATTAGGGACTGTCTTGATGTACTGCATGTTCAACAATAATCATGTTGACTCACAATAGTGGGGTTTATCGATAAACCACAACAATACATTTAGCCTACATTTTGACAACAACAATAAAATCTGATAATGAGTCCGTGCGGTATTCATTAAGCACCAAACTGAAGACAACAGACTGAAACAAGGAGGGGAGGGGACTATATCTGACTGTCCATTACAGATTAAAAAGGAAGACCCAGCCATGATCGCTCTACCAGATGAACTCAATGCGTGCTTTGACAACAGTACATCACTGGGCCCTTTACTTTTTTTTAATAGTACTACTGATATTGATTTCTGCATTGTTGGGAAAGAGCTTGCAAGAAAGACGTGTGCATGTGACAATAAAACATGAAACTAAGAAACAATCCATTTTGTTTTCCATTGTAAAATATTTTGTTACGGTGTGCCCTAATGAATACAATCAAGTAGTAGTTCCACGTTGGCTGACTTCAGCGAGGATGCCAAAGAGTTCCATAGGTCAGCATGTCTCCACAGGAGGGGGAAGTGGCAAGCTGAGTGCATGGTGCTCTCAGCTCGGGGATCTCCGATAAGGAGATTCAACCTTGCTTACGTAAATAAGACGGGGAGAAAAGCACACAGAGCCAAAGGTGAGACCCTGTTACCATATTTCACGACAGCTACCATTGTTTGTGTTCCAGACTTCTTTCTTGCCATGTAAAGTAGTTTCCGTTCCTGGGATCGGATCGCGCCAATAAATATGTTGTTCTGCAGGAACAGACACATTTTTTGGAGGCAGGTGAACGTTAAAAAACAAAACACTGTGGGGGAGGCCTCTTAGAGAACAACTGTCTTTAGTGTACTCTTTGTCTAGCTATTAGCTCCATTTGTTCACAACTCTGACACTTCGCCTAAAGCACCTTTAAAGGAAAGGTCACATTTAGGAGGGGTAAAAAGACGACATATTTTACAATACAGACATACTTGCTGTGTAGAATCTTAATTTGCCCACTATTGTCGTAGCTAAATAATCCTGCAGAAAAACGTTGCTTGATCAGCAGTTAGGCTATTAGCTGGACAAAGGTAGGCTACATGAAAAGTGCAATGTTAATATAACCATGTGCTATGTTGTGTTCACAACCAAGAGGGAAGGTGTCACGAACTTCAGTAGGGACAGACCAAGGCGCAGCGATGCTTCCAGTATACATATTCTTTACGAACGTAACTGGGCAAAAATAACAAAATGAAAACAAAGATCGTGAAGTTGAACACAACAGAATACAAGCTATGTACAAACAATAACCCACAAAACCTAATAGAAAACCCCAAACATATATATGGTTCCCAATTAGAGACAACGACACACAGCTGCCTCTAATTGGGAACCATTACCCCAACATAGAAATATATCACCTAGAACATAAAAACCCTACACCAAAACCAAAACTAAACACACCAGCCTGTCTTCTCAGGCCTGGACGTGACAGAAGGTGGCAATTTTTAGTTGTGAAGTAGTAAATACAAGTTGGATAAATGCACATGCTTGAACTTGGCTAATGGCGATTGGCTAATGGCATACAAGCTGTGTCAACCATAAACTAAAAGTACAGCTATCATGCTCACTAACAAATTACAGTGTTCAAAAACCATATTAATAGATGATGTTTTAGAAATAATGTTTTATTGTTGCATTTAAAGGAATAATCCACTCAAAACCACAAATTCCTATGATTTACATTGTTAAGTAATGCAAATACAGTACCATTCAAAAGTTTGGACACACCTACTCATTCCAGGGTTTTTCTTTATTTTGACTATTTTCTACATTGTAGAATACTAGTGAAGACATCAAAACTATGAAATAACACATATGGAATCATGTAGTAACAATTTTTTTTTTAAACAAATCAAAATATATTTTATATGAGATTGAGATTCTTTAAAGTAGCCACCCTTTGCCTTGATCACAGCTTTGCACACTCCTCGCATACTTGACTGGTACTGTAGATGGATGTATGTGTTCTAGACAAGTATGCCCATAACATCTATTGGCTGATCTGGAGTGCAGGTAATTGTTTTTATAAGCTTTATGAAATGTGATGGTGTGTTATCCCCTATCTCAAGTGACAGAACTATGTAGCTATGACACGTTCCTACACAATTTCCTGATTTCACAGACCGACCACATAGAAGTTAAATCATGGAGAAAATTGTTATTTTACCCGCTGATAGAACATAGGCTTTCACCAAATTGACAGGAGTTTCAAGAGGTCAGCATGTGGGAGAAGTCGGAGGTCAGAGAGGATAGACGAGGTTCACACTAGTAATTACCAGTTGGAAGGGTGTTCAAGTTGACTTTTCCCAGTCATATGTGGTAAATACCACCTTTCCACTTTATGAACGCAGGCTAAGTGCAGTTTTCAGTGAATTCATGTAAATTGGGCAGGACAATTCTCAGTAATAAAAGAGTAATCAAATTAAAGATCCTACATCTGTAGTAAGAGTGTTAATCAAATGTAATATACATTTTTTGACAACGTAATAAACCAGCTCACATCAACAAACACAAATCTACTAACCACGTGTCATTAGGTTCAAGAGGTTTTGGAAAAGGCTCTCAGTCTGCTACTCTTACGACTTGACAGTGAATATCACAATATCACTTTGTTTACAGGCCCACATACTCTAGCTTTCCTTTTAGTTCACCGTTTCAAATGTTTGCGTAGGGTGGATAGAAAAACTCTAATTCCTGACTAAGTATAAAGGTGAGAACTATAGCCCCCTAGCATGGCCCATGGACTTCCCCTTATGATCTATAATGAATGCACAGCCATTGAGGATGTCAGTTTGTCCACCCTGTTTTCCATTAAAGGTCTGACAGCACAGTCCCTGGAGTTATAGGCCTACTCGGGCAGGTTATAAACAGACTATCACATTCAACCTGTAACGTAATCCCTTTTAGCTCATCTATCCTATTTAAAAAGGACTGAAGATAGAAACAGATAACTTGGATCCATTTTAACATTAGTGAAACCAAAGTGCTGTAACATATATAAACTAAATCAAATAAACTAGTACACACGCGTCTTTCTTTTCCCCAATGCAGTTAAGCCAAAACCACGCCCCGGCGTTCTACTAGGTTCCCACTGGCTAGCTAGCGTTGTCTCACTCACAGGCAATCAGCGCAGAGACAGGGACCTTGAAGGGTAAGGATGGAAAGTGTAATTTAACAATTAGCTGCCTACCGTAATGCAGGCGAGAGTTTCAGAGTTTCAATGAGCTCTGCTGAATTCCCTCAATTGAAGGTCAGCTAAGTTAACCTAGGCTACTTAGCGTTACTAGCTCGGTATTTGAAGTTGCTTGTTATCATTAGTAGTCTATTATCAGGTAAAAGCATATGCTTATTAATCATAATTTCTGAAATATTTATTAGCTAATCATTCAGCCGAATACGCTATGCTACAGCCATTGAATCTTTGAGCGTTAAGGGATGTTAATGGCCAGCTCGGTCCACAATGTTATTTATTTTTCAATCTTGAAATACAAGGGCAAACGTTATTAATCAGTGACAGAAATTTCTCGCTAAGTGATATTCCCTTCCGGACATGGAGAGCACTCAAAGCGTTGCAGAACGCCCCTCTGAATAACGGGCCGTGGTTTTGGCTTAACTGCGTTGTCAAAAAGAAAGATGCAGTACACACACAAACACTTTTCAAATGTTCCAATCAAAAGGCGTTTGCACAGAAAAAAGTTCAGAATCGCTGGACAGCAACATAATAAACTAAAGCACTGATCATTGGGAACAGAGTTACTGCTAAGGCTTGATCCATACATTAAATAATTAAATAGGTAGCCTGGCCTACAAAATTCAAACAATCCATATGTTCAAATCAAAAGGCATGATTAACGTGACATCATATATAGTCACATCCTGAGTCCCTGGTGCCGACACATTCAGAAATCAAAAGATGGTTTAGTATTTAGTTTCAAATCTCTGATGAAGGCCAAGAGAACAAGAAACACTAGGCCTATTCAATGAGAAACCCACTTTGGGTAAATAAAAAAATACTTTGTTTTCAAAATGTAGCCAATGATGCAATACTTGTGATAATTTTAAGGAGAACAAATACTACTCAGCCTACATTTGAACACCACTGCAAAAGCTGCGCTATTCGGCATCTTCCCAATTAAGTAGCCTAGTTTTGTTGTTTGGCTACTTGAAGAGAACTAGGACCTAGGCCTTATCACTCGCAGCCCACCTCTTCCAATGCATTGTGGAAACGTGTGTATTGAATTCTGCTACAGACGAAGAGCCAAAATGAGTAGCCTATATCACCCTGGCATGTAAACTATACTCGATTTTAGAAAATTCACATACTATAAAACATTCTATTTTCGCATACTGATAATGCTTGGGGGGAGCGAGACCGAGTCAAGACCGAGACCGGGAGGGGGACAAGGGGTCCGAGAATGAGTCAAGACCTAGACCAGAAAAATGCGAGTCCAATTCAAGACCATGATTGTAATTTTGTCAAATCACCACCAAAGTTAGAGTTCAAAATGTCCAGTATTTCTGTGTTCATATTTCAGAACCACATATGGATTTTTTAAACATTCAAAATCATGAAAAAAATGCATGCTGAGTGAAAATAGAGCTACTATACAAATTATTACTAACTCAAACACAGTGGGGAACAATGGGACTGTCACGCCCTGATCTGTTTCACCTGTCCTTGTCTCCACCCCCTCCAGGTGTTGATTATTTTCCCCAGTGTATTTATCCCTGTGTTTTATCCCGCTCTGTGCCAGTTCGTCTTGTATGTTTCCAAGTCAACCAGCGTTTTCCCCGTTCTCCTTCTTTTTGCATTCTCCTTTTTCTAGTCCTCACGGTTTTGACCCTTGCCTGTTTCTGAACTTTGTACCCTCCTGCCTGAACATTCTGCCTGCCTTGACCACGAGCCTGTCTGCCACTTTGTAGCTCCTGGACTCTGATCTGGTTTTGACCTTTTTGCCTGTCCACGACCATTCTCTTGCCTTCCCCATTTGGATTAATAAACATTGTAAGACTCCAACCATCTGACTCCTGTGTCTGCATTTGGGTCTCGCCTTTTGCCTTGATAGGGACTTCTACGCCTTCAGAGCAAGGCTAAGGATTTATAAAATATAATATGATAATTCTATTATTATTTTCAATGTTCTGATTTAATCTCTTTAATTTTTGTTAGAAAGGGTTAACAATGAAGGGGAAAAAAGATCCAATCAGGATTTCTTTTCTGGTCTCTGGGGAGATAAATCGAGCTAGCTAAGTCAGCCATTGGCTAGGTCATCAGAAGCTAGATAAAGGCATCTGCCATTGAACTGTATTCTTTTTTTTATTTAACCTTTAGGCAAGTCAGTTCTTATTTACAATGACAGCCTACTCCAGCCAAACCCAGCCAACGCTGGGCCAATTGTGCGCCGCCCAATCACAGCCAGATGTGATACAGCCTGGATTCGAAACAGGTACTATAGTGACGCCTCTTGAACTGAGATGCAGTGCCTTAGACCGCTCCGCAATTCAGGAGCCCAATTAGGGAAAAGTTTGGAGTGACAGTGGAATCAACCAATCATAATTGGACTTAATGGGTGGGACAGTTTTTTCAAAAACATATGGAAACTTCTGCCTTCTTGAAGGCCAACAGGTCACTGAGCAATAGCGAGCAGTAGTTTTCCCACAGTCTAGCTAGATAGATTTTGTTGTCGGCTAGTTTGCAGTGGCTGCAGCAGGTATTATCAAATAGGATGTTGTTGCTAATTTGCTTTTCCCTTCTCAAGAATAACTATCAAGTTAAGTTTCAAAAGATCATCATCTGGTGAGTGGGACTGTGTTTTTGACTGCAGCGCGCTTGCTGTTAGCCATCGCTTTGATAATAACTTACAGTGGCAAGAAAAGTATGTGAACCCTCGGAATTACCTGGATTTCTGTATACATTTTACACTAAATTTGATCCGATCTTCATCTAAGTCACTGTCACGATCTTCCTGAGTGACGGACCAAGGCGCAGCGAGGTATCCAGTATACATTCTTTATTAAATAACGTAACTGGCAAAACAATAAACAAAACGAACGAAGATCGTAACGTTGAACATAACAAGTAAACTAACAAAGCTATGAACAAACAATAACCCACAAAATACTAGTGAAAACCCCAAACATATATATGGTTCCCAATTAGAGGTAACGACACACAGCTGCCTCTAATTGGGAACCATTACCCCAACATAGAAACACAACACCTAGAACAGAAAAAACCCTACACCAAAACAAAACTAAACACGCCAGCCTGTCTTCTCAGGCCTGGACGTGACAGTCACAACAATAGACAAACACAGTGTAGTAGCTCCAACAGTGCAGTAGTATCTAACAATTCACAACAATACACACAAATCTAAAAGTAAAAGAATGGAATAAGAAAATATAAATATTAGGACGAGCATGTCTGAGTGGCATTGACTAAAATACAGTGGAATACAGTATATACAATGAAATGCGTTAAACAGTATGTAAACACTATTAAAGTGACTAGTGATTCCATGTCTATGTACGTAGGGCATCAGCCGGCTAGTGTTGGCAATTTAACACTGATGTCCTTGAGATAGAAACTGTTTTTTTAGTCTCTTGCTCCCAGCTTTGATGCACCTGTACTGACCTCGCCTTCTGGATGATAGCAGGGTGAACATGCCGTGGCTCGGGTGATTGATATCCTTAAGGATCTTTTTGGCCTTCCTGTGACATTGAGTGCTGTAGGTATCCTGGAGGGCAGGCAGTGTGCCCCCTGTGATGCGTTGGGCAGACCGCACCACCCTCTGGAGAGCCCTGCGGTTGCGGGCAGTGCAGTTGCCGTAACAGGCAGTGACACCCGACAGGATGCTCTCAATTGTACATCTGTAAAAGTTTATTAGGGTCTTAGGGGCCAAGCCAAATTTCTTCAGCCTCCTGGGGTTGAAGAGGCACTGTTGCGCCTTCTTCACCACACTGTCTGTGTGGGTGGACCATTTCAGAATGTCAGTAATGTGTTCACCTTCTCCACTGCGGTCCCATCGATGTGAATAGGGACGTGCTGTCTCTGCTGTTTTCTGAAGTCCACGATCAGCTCCTTCGTTTTGTTGATGTTGTGGGAGAGGTTATTTTCCTGGCACCACCTCCTCCATGTAGGCTGTCTCGTCATTGTTGGTAATCAGGCCTACTACTGTTGTGTAGCCTGCAAACTTGATGATTGAGTTACGAGGCGTGCGTTGCCACGCAGTCATGGTAGAACAGAGAGTACAGGAGGGGCTGAGCATGCACCCTTGTGGGGCCCTTGTGTCAAGGAGCAGTGTAATGGAAGTGCTGTTTCCTACCTTCACCACCTGGGGGCGGCTAGTCAGGAAGTCCAGGACCCAGTTGCACAGGGAGGGGTTCAGACCCAGGGCCCTAAGCTTAATGATGAGCTTGGAGGGTACTATGGTGTTGAAGGCTGAGCTATAGTCAATGAACAGCATTCTTACATTAGTGTGCAGTGCAATGGCGATTAGATCATCTGTGGATCTATTGGAGCGGCATCCAAATTGAAGTGGGTCTAGGGTTTCGGGTAAGGTGGAGGTGATATGATCCTTAACTTCTTAGGGATCACTGCACAACTTGACCGTTTTGGAGAGCCTGGCGTGCCCAAAGTAAAATGCCTCCCATTCAGGCCCAGAAAATAGGATATGCACATATTTGGTACCATTGGATAGGAAACACTCTGAATTTTGTAAAACTGTTAACCATTTGTCTGTGAGTAAAACAGAACGGATATGGCAGGCAAAACCCCGAGGAATTTCTGTCCTGGAGAAAGTGGTTTTCACAGAGTGCCTAATTTGGAACCCCTCCCTCATGAAAATGCCCATAAAAGGGCATATGAATGCAGTACCTATCGCTTCCTCTGGATGTCCTTTGTCTCTAGAAAGTGGTTTCATGCTGTTCAGATGAGTTAGAACAGAGAAGAAGANACAAAAGAACCATGGATTGTCTTCGTTGGACACTTAGGATGACCTCAGCAGAAGTTCTTCAACAGGTAATTGATTTGTTTTTGCTGTGAAATGTGTTATGTGTGTGCCACGCTGGCTAATGAATTCATGGCTATGTGAAAAGTATGTGAGGTGCTGTCCTCAAACAATCAAATGTAGTGCTTTCGCCGTAAAGCCTTTTTGAAATCTGACAACGCTGTGATATTGCCAAGAAACAGAGCTTTTGATGAGTATGAAACACTTGTATATTGGTGGATTTTTAATAATTCAACTTTGGGATTTTGAATTTGGCGCTTTACATTTTACCTGGTGGTGTCGGGAGTGGGTCGCTAGCGCCCCAATGATCCCTGAGAGGTTAACTAGCCTCTCAAAGCACTTCATGATGACAGAAGTGAGTGCTACGGGGCCATAGTCATTTAGTTCAGTTACCTTTGCTTTCTTGGGCACCATAGTTCCTGTACCCATCTTGAAGGGACAGCAGAGTGGGATAGGGAGAGATTGAATATGTCCGTAAACACTCCAGCCAGCTGGTCTGAGCATGCTCTGAGGACCCGGCTAGGTATACCGTTTGGGCCGGCAGCCTTGCGAGGGTTACCACGCTAAAATGTTTTACTCACGTTGGCCACGGAGAACGAGAGCCCAAAGCGGGTGAAGAATATGTTTAGCTTGTCCAAAAGCAAGACGCCGGTGTCCGCGACGTTGCTGATTTTCCCTTTGTAATCCATGATTGTCTGTAGACCCTGCCACATACGTCTCGTGTCTGAGCCATTGATTTGCTATTCAACTTTGTCTCTGTACTGATGTTTTGCCTGTTTGATTACCTTACGGAGGGACTAATTACACTGTTCGTATTCAACCATATTCCCAGTCACCGTGCCGTGATTAAATATGGTGGTTTGCATTTTCAGTTTAGTGCGAATGTAGCCATCTATCTACGGTTTTTGGTTTGGGTAGGTTTTAATAGTCACAGTGGGAACAACATCTCCTATACACTTCCTGATGAACTCAGTCACTGTGTCCGTTTATACGTCAATGTTATTCTCAGAGGCAACCCGGAACATATCCCAGTCCGCGTGATCAAAACAAGCTTGAAGCATTGATTCTGATTGGTCAGACCAGCGTTGAATAGACCTTAGCACGGGTACTTCATGTTTGAATTTCTGTCCAGGTTGCTGGATTGAATCCCCAATCTGACAAGGTGAAAATCTGTTGTTCTGCCCCTAAGCAAAGCAGTTAACCCACTGTTCCCTGGGCGCCAATGACGTGGTTGTCAATTAAGGCAGTCCCCTGCACCTCTCTGATTCAAAGGCGTTGGGTTAAATTTGGAAGACACATTTCAGTTAAATGCAGTTGTACAAATGCAGTTGTACAACTAACAAGGTATCCCCTATCCCCCATGAGCTAAAATCTAAAGAAGGAACATTAGATAAACCCTCTCAAAATGTTCAGCTAGTTGGCTGTCAAAATTGCACCGATAAACAATGGGGAATTGTAGCCTCCTCATCCTTCTGCAGCTTGCCTGTCAATGCATGCTTGTCCCAACCAAGCACCCAAGCTAACTGCCTAAAGTTTGCTAGCTTGCTAGCTACTTCAAGACACAAATGAGAAAACACCTCATTCTGACAATTTTATTCGCCGTAGCAGAGCTGGTTAGGCTGTTTACATGTTAACTATTACTTTTTTTGTCTATGTTTACTGACACCGGTCATCTTCAGCAGGTGTTGCATGTTCGTAAATCCATCAGTTGTTCTGCCCTCTGGCACACAGACGAGAGTCCTCTGACTTCAGAGTAGATAGCCAGAGTGATTCTGCAAACGCAAGAGATATGCTAACTGGATTACAGTCGTTCAGGTTCTTGTTAGCTAACCAAATGACACATGCATCTCCAGCTGTGTATAGCCACTGAAAAACGATTTGAAAAGAAAAAGTCACTCACCCACTCCTCCAATCCATTACATGTCATCCTCCTAGCAGCTAGGGCGGGGGAGGGCCTTGTAGCCATCCCGGAAGGGAGAGTAACAATGGTCGAGAGTTTTTGTACTATAGGCAATGTGTTAGACATTTTCCTCAAATTTGCTTTGTTAAAATCCACAGCTACAGTAAATGCGGCCTCAGGATATGTGGTTTCCAGTTTTCACAAAGTCCAGTGTAGTTCCTTGATCAAACAACCATGAAAAGGTAGGTCTTATAAAGTTGGTTTTGTAGGATACTTTGATATTTAGATTTTTGACTGATATTATGATTTTCTGTTTGTTTCAAATCTGGAAAGTAGTCAAAACGCTATCAGTTCCACTTTAAACTTTAGCTTACTTGTGTGCTAAACGTGAAATATTTTTCAGTTGAAATGTGTTTACTACCCTACCGGCTACCGATGAGATGCTGTGAGATGCTCCATGCCAAAACCAGTTGAGAACTGCACACTATTGCTGCCTGCAGATTATATTAAACCTAAACTATGCTATGTGTGTGACGCGCATGTGAATATGTTTCACATGCTTTGCGATTGTGTAGGCTACTGTATTGTACTACATAATTGATAAGTCATATACCTCCACTACACTACTTTGATATGCATCAGTAGGGATTAAGAAGTGAGTATACCCCATGCCCACTGAAAAAATGTGTGTATACGTTTACACCTGCTTATAGCCTCCACTACACCACTGGCCCTTTGCAGTGGTGATTTTAGCATGTGAATCTGGGTAGGGCAACAAAAAAAATGCCAGTGTCACAACTTTCTAGCCATCGCCGATCCACTTTTCATTTTCCATTTGTTTTGTCTTGTTTTCCATCACACCTGGTTTTAATTTGCCCTCATTACTGTTGTTTATTTAACCCTCTGTTTCCCCAATGTCTGTGTTGGGAATTGTTTGTTTGCATGCCGGTTCACGCCGGGTTTGTATGTTTATTCACCCGTGCTTTGTGGCAGCCGGTAATTTACGTGTATCTTGTACTTTGTACAGCCTTATTTGGATTTGGGCATTTGTTTTGTGACGCGGTTGCGTTCGGTTTTACATTGCCTAGTAAAGTACTTAGTCCACTCATCTCTGCTCTCCTGCGCCTGATTTCACTACACCAGCTACACCCACCACATGACAGCCAGCCACTACACAATACATGAATTGGACTATAACAGTGACAAACGGTGCCCACAAACTGTTAGGGCCTACATAACGCTGTCCCAACAGCAGAGTCCCAACAGCAGTCCCAACACCTTACCTGTGTTACACCTGGCTATCAGCGGAGCCTTGTCTGGCAGCGAAACAGTTCATTCAGCCTCATTTACTGCCTTTAAAAAAACATAGCTGATATGGATGACTTGTTTAAACAAATGTGGTTTCTACTGACAATTGAGATGTACAAACTATGGCATAAGGGGACGACAAGCGGAGCATGGCCCGATCTTACAGTATTCTCCCCGTACATCAAGTCAGAACCGTAGGACAAATAAAGGGGGCATATAAGGAGACAATGAAAGCTCTAACAATATTCTATGATTTCTCTAAAACAGGCTATAGGCTACATGTGCACCACCAAGTCAGAACAGTAGGATAAATTGTGTGGGGAAAAGGGACCAAATTATTAGGGTGAGACATATGGGCTACTAACAGCTTACTACACGACATATACTTATGTATACTGTAGCTAAGAAAGTAATACTATCTCCCTGGCATATTACATAATTTATGCACTAGCATACAATACATTTTTGGACTCACCTTGTTGTGCTGTGCTCACTTGAACAGGAAGGTGGCACAGCGATCCTTCACAGGAAAATTTTGTCACCAAACTTTGTCATCAAAGTCTGGCATTCTCTGGTTTTATGGCGCTTTCAAGACAACTGGGAACTCGAACAGGTTCGAATCATGATGTTATTGATCTTCAGGTCAGAGCTCTAGAAAGAGGTCTGAGTTCCGAACTTGGAATTCCGAGTTGGATGACCGTTCAAAACGTATTTTCCCAGTCGGAGCTAGTTTTTTCAAAGTTCCCAGTTGTCTTGAATTCACTGAAGTCTGAGATTTCCCAGTTCCGAGTTTCCAGTTGTTTTCAACGCGGCAGAAGTCATGCATGATTGACAGCATGGCCAATGTTGAATGTTTATCCTTTTAAGCTTGGAAAAGAGACCCTTAAACCCAGACTTAGAACCACACAGCCACTCCACTAAATAGCAGGCTAGTGATTGCTTTGCAATGCTTGCAGTTAGCCACTGATTCCTTCCAAACCACTCATTGTTGAATTTGTGATTTCCAACTTGTGTAATGTTTATGTCCAATGGCCAATGAGCACCAATATGATTTATCTATAATTTCTCTTCATAATTTCTCTTCATATGACAAGGATTGAAAATGATTTGCCAGTAGATTGTCGACATGAATCATGATGATGACTGCTAGCTTCCTAGATTTTTTAAGTACGATGTTGACATGATCAGTCCAATCAAAGCTACTGTAGATATAACATGATTTGATGTCATTTCTTCTATGGCCAATGACCTTGAGCCTTCTAATGTAACTCTACGGCAGCACCCAAGGGGCTTGAATTTTTTAACTCTCCCCGTTGATTTTACGGTGACGTAGTGTCCCAATGAGCGACAGAACACTGAGCCAATCACTGCGCAACTAGACATTACCAACCCCTACCCTCCGTATTTTCCGCTGGCTGCCGCACCTGCCCTGAAAACAAGTTGCCACTGGCCCTTTGTGTTTCACAAAAAGTGCACTCTCCTACATGAGTCAGCTGTTATAACGATTGCTGTCCTTTCAGAATCACAAACCTGTCATACACTGAAGACCTATAGCAGGTGTATTCAACTACTATTTGAGACGACCCAGTGACACACATTTCCTAGGTGGCAAAGGTCCGGATAGATACCGTCCTTTATCGGTGCTATGGTACAGCATAGTAACAAACATAGTTGTCCACGACTTAGGAAACTTGTTGTTATATAAAATGTACAAACCTCTTCTGGATAGGACCCTTCATTTCAATTTTTGCCTAAAATGACATACCAAAATCTGACTGCCTGTAGCTAAGGACCTGAAGCAAGGATATACATTTTCTTTATACTATTTGAAAGGAAACACCTTGAAGTTTGTGGAGATGTGAAATTAATGTAGGAGAATATAACACAATAGATCTATTTTGTTTTTGTTGCATCATCTTTGAAATGCAAAAGAAAGGCCATACATTGAGATAGGATGTTGCCCACCACAGGGTAACAGTGCGTGTGCAAAGTTTCAGAGTGATACATTCAAGAATGAGAGAGCTACATAATATTTAGTATGAAGTACCCCAGGTGTTCTTCACGAGTTTGCCCAAATGTACCCGAGTGGCTTCCAAGTGGCCGAATTGGTCAATTGATACATTTTCAAGTACAGTGGGGCAAAAAAGTATTTAGTCAGCCACCAATTGTGCAAGTTCTCTCACTTAAAAAGATGAGAGAGGCCTGTAATTTTCATCAAAATGAGGAAAAGAAATCCAGAACATCACATTGTAGGATTTTTTATGAATTTATTTGCAAATTATGGTGGAAAATAAGTATTTGGTCACATACAAACAAGCAAGATTTCTGGCTCTCACAGACCTGTAACTTCTTCTTTAAGAGGCTCCTCTGTCCTCCACTCGTTACCTGTATTAATGGCACCTGTTTGAACTTGTTATCAGTATAAAAGACACCTGTCCACAACCTCAAACAGTCACACTCCAAACTCCACTATGGCCAAGACCAAAGAGCTGTCAAAGGACACCAGAAACAAAATTGTAGACCTGCACCAGGTTGGGAAGACTGAATCTGCAATAGGTAAGCAGCTTGGTTTGAAGAAATCAACTGTGGGAGCAATTATTAGGAAATGGAAGACATACAAGACCACTGATAATCTTCCTCGATCTGGGGCTCCACGCAAGATCTCACCCCGTGGGGTCAAAATGATCACAAGAACGGTGAGCAAAAATCCCAGAACCACACGGGGGGACCTAGTGAATGACCTGCAGAGAGCTGGGACCAAAGTAACAAAGCCTACCATCAGTAACACACTACGCCGCCAGGGACTCAAATCCTGCAGTGCCAGACGTGTCCCCCTGCTTAAGCCAGTACATGTTCAGGCCCGTCTGAAGTTTGCTAGAGAGCATTTGGATGATCCAGATGAGGATTGGGAGAATGTCATATGGTCAGATGAAACCAAAATA
>QNTS01000265.1:63517-100249 GCA_003317085.1 Hucho hucho | reverse complement strand
AAGATTTTCCACCTCTTTCATAAGGTCAAGGAATTTATGATAATCGCCCCACATGAAGCTGAAAACAGGCACAAAATAGTTGACCTCCGTGCATGCTTTTGAAAATACATACGAAGTAACTGATTTGGTTGCATTTGAACTATCGAATTGGGCACATGCTAAAATTGTCACTCTGGAGTCTGGAGTATACGCCATTGAAGAGATTCTTATGGCTTTCAAATCATCGCGCTCACAGACTTCTTCTTCCAACGCATAGCCCGGCAGTGCTGTCCCCCTGAGGGTCTTTTCCATCAGACACAGACTTAGCCATATTTTAAGCCATTCTCTCATACGCCACACAGGGGAAAAACTCCCGGTTTTTGTTTGAAAAGGTGTGCTGTGGCCGGTGTTTGTGAAAATCTTCACGGTTGAATCCTCCGGGTGGAAAATGTAACCCATATGGCCTTCACTCATATCCAGCAATCCATTAAAACAATCCGGGGCATCACAAAAAAGGGCCTCGATGGTTTTGTCATTGTGTTCTTGACACACTGAACACAATACACCTAAAATTGGTCTTGGAGACATTTTTTATTTATATAGTGTTCTGGGATTATTTTAATTTCTATAGTGTTCTGGGGTTTATCTATGAGTTAGCGGGTAGCATCCAGAACTACTTATAGGCTGCCTAATACCCCGGGCAATTACTGTTTCAGAAACACATTCCCCAGTTCAAAGAGGTCACTTCAATCACCTTGACAGCTTTAATGTAAACACAGGCTTTACCAGTGACTGATACATGACAAGATTATTGTGGACAAAAGAGCTAGATTATTTTTATTTGTCAAACTGCAGTGAAGCATCAATGATCACGTTACCAGAATAAGACCCTCAATATTTATTGGAAAGGAGCATATAGCTCATTCCCTTATAATTTCACCACCCTGTGAAGTTCATCATGATTTATTTCATCTGTAGCCTAATAAACCGCATGCTTTCCTGATGAGTTGTAGTGGGAGGACCACACAACATGTCATCGTGGGACTCCAAATTTACCTAGATATGATTCTTATTTTATAAATATTTGTGCGTTTCCACCAGCATTTCTCACATAATGTGCATTTTCCCACAAGTGGTGTGTTTCAACCAAACTGACTTGTTGCAGATAAAAATCAGTGTGATTACGTAGTGCACACATTTTTTTGCTTAAGTTTTCATGTACCAAATAGTTCAATATGTTTCCATCACATTTTCAACTCTACTGATAGTTTTGTCACAAAAACTGTTGCATTAAATAGCAAATGTGCCTACTATGGTCTTGGCAGATGTGCTCTAGCCAAGAGTTTGCAGATACAGTGTGGGTAGGCTGTGTGGATAGGCATGAGGAGCAGCATGTCAAACAGCATTCAAGCATCGATCATCATGTCACCAGAATTAGACCCTCAATATTTATTGAAAAGGAGCTCACTGTGCACTTTCACCACCCTGTGAAATTTATCATAACTTATTTAATTTGTAGCCAAAAGACTGCATGGTTTCCGGAGTCCAAGTTTACTTCGATATGGTGGTTGTTATATCAATATTTCTGCATAAAGGCGTTTCCACCACCATTTCTCGCTTAATACATTTCACTGACACAAAAACATCCTACCATGTCGAACGAAAAAAAGATCTGTCGGCATTTATAAAACTGTACCGAAACTTCCTCTTTCAATCACAACTGTCTTGATTTTTTTTTATTAGGTATGACTTTACTTGCATAAAAACTGTGAATGGAAATGTGATTAGTGTGATTTAATATTTATGTTGAACATACAAAATTACCATAATTGACATCAGTCCTCATTTAAGTATGCTTACCTACATATAAAAGCCATTGAAGCAGACCTAAAGGCATTTTTGTAATATCATTGAAATTAGTAAAATTGCTATGCAAATTTCCCTTCTAATATGGCATTGCTGGTATGACCCTGTTTTGACTTCACAACCGCCTGGTAGAGCTCTGTTATTTCTAAAATAAACATCAAGAACATTTTTCAAGAAGATTAGAAGACAGTTAAAGGGTCAAGCTGAAAGTAAAGTGAATTTCTTGGCCAAATTATCCAAAAAGGTATATCATTTGATTGTGTAGCTTAATTAAGTTACTTTGTGATGATTTGTGCAGGTAATTTAAAACCTGCTAATTTTGACTTTGTATTGACTTGCATTGGTGTTTGGACAAAAACGCTAAAGTTAGCATTTAGTGACAGCAGCCAGGTAAACTGAACCAAAGCATGGATTTCTGTCTCTCCTTGTCCAAAGACTGCTTACAGGGTAAGGAAACAAATATGTAATTGTGTAATTTGGGTGAACTATCCCTTTAAGTTTGTCCAATTGAGATACAATATTTTTCTCAAAAGAGACATGGAAAAGGTGTTACGGTTTGGACAGTCTGATGACCTAAAGGAATAGTTTAACTTTCTTTCTCATCGTTATTCATGATACATAAAGTGCATTCATTTCTAAACGGTATAACAGATATGAATGAAAATACCCTCAAATAGAAGGTGCCATTCTGTACTGTCACCTAATATAAAACATTTGATCTCAAATCCAGAATGTTGGTGTATAGAGACAAATTAAACGTTTTAGCTTCATTGTCCAAATAAATACGTAGTGGAGTGTATCTCTCCTACCTCTCCTGTCACTGACATGTCTGTTCAATAAAATAGAAAATATTAAGAGTTAAAAACAACAACAAAAAATATAGACAGTGATGGACCCCAATAGAGTATTTTGGGCATATAAATAATATCATTGTGCAATAGATTTCTATACATTCAAGCTCCTGTTTGCCTTATGAAAATGAGGTGAGGTGGTCTGTCCTGTGTGTGATGAGTGTAGACAGTGCTCCTGTATGGCAACCAGATCTCTAAGGACAGGGGAGGTGGTTGCGTAAATAAAGACAGCTGCATACGCACGCAGGATGAATAAGGCATCCCTCTGTTTTTTTCTCACTATTATTCAAATGTCAAAACAGTTTACTCAAAGGAAAACAAATATCCCAGCCGCGTTGGATGTTTACAGTGTCAGTGACATCATGCAACTTCAGGCCCAACAAAATATTTGTAGGGACATACTTTGGCCAATTCGGTCTTGTGTTTCGTGGCATTGTAGTATTATTTTTTGAAATATGGGCAATCTCTCTCACTTTGTCAGAATTATGAATTGCCCTCAAGACAGAACTGATCTTGTGTAGAAAAAATTTAAACACAATTAACAAAGTAAAGCAATGAATAGCTTATTATTAAACCCTGAGCTTATTTTTGATAGGGTTGTTTATAGTTTTCCTTAACCTTCTGTATGTTCTTATATTGAGTTTGATCTGTTTTCACAATTAATATGTATTTTTGTGCATGACATGACACACATTTTAAAAACACAAGCATGGAACCTTAAATATGACTTTGTGGCTTACATGTTTCGTATTAGAGAGAACACTTGTGTAAGACGTCTAAGTCAGATTCGATTTTCTCAAGGTTATTTTACGATGCCCTCTGAACAAAAGTGTACCTCTGCTTCTCATATTCTGGTCAAGGGTAATAATTTAAGGTGGACATGGATACTGACACAAACAGGGTGGGTGGTCCACCAGCCAGGAATCCAGAGAAAAATACTGAGGTTGCAGCATTCCAAATGGCACCCTATTCCACTTATAGTGCACTACTTTTGACCAGGGAGCCCTATAGGCCCTGGTCAAAAGTGGTGCACTGTATAGGGAATAGGGTGCCATTTGGGATGCACACTGAGTCTTATTCTCAGTTCACAGGTTACGGAACCATATGTCTCATACAGGGCTAAATAAAGAGTAACCTGATGGATACACTGTGATACCATAAATCAGGATATCCCATTGGGTTTGACGGAGTGCCCTATTGTTTTGATTCAAGTGGGAAGACATCCTGACAGACGCAGAGCAGACGTATACAGTAGTGGAAGAGGACATGGGTTTCTATTGAGTCTTCCTCTGTCGGCCTGTGGCGTGTTATGGCGGGCTGCATTGTGATGTGTTGTTTATAGGAACGTTGTTATGCAATCTATAGGCAGTCGATGCCACAAACCTACCCAGCTGGGCCGTCACCCACTAGGAGAGAAAGAGTGCCCACTGGGCAGACACTGGTTGAATCAACGTTGTTTCAACATAATGTGACGTGGAATCAACGTGAAAAATACATTGGATTTGAAAAACATAATCAACCAGTACTGTTTTCATCTCGTTTCAACCAGCGTTGTAAACAATGTTGTGAACAGGATGAAAAATATTTTTTATGTTTTCATGTGGAATTTTTGATGCAATTTCAACTTATACATAGTTCTGATGATTATGTTGAATTTAGATTGTTGTAACAACCAGTTAGTCAGGTTAAGTCAATGTATTTACGGGGATGTATTACCCTATACCCTCAATGTTGACAATGCTGGTTGAAAATAGTACTGGTTGATAACTTTTTCAAATCCAATGTATTTTCCAAGTTGATTCCACATCACAATACTTTGACAAATAATGTTGAAACAATGTTGATTCAACTAGTGTGTGCCCACGTGGGTGGACACAACTCAACCCTGAGGCACACTCAGACCAGAAGCTTGCATTTATAATCAATGGGAATAGAGGGTTGCTGTGCTCCAGACTGGGCCGACCCCTTCTCCCCCTCAACACAGCCAGGCAAATCCAGAGCAAACAAACAAACAAAAAAATGTAGGAACCAAACCATGAAAATGTGTATTCATTGAGCGGAAAAAGAGAGGGGGAGGCGGTTAAAGCTTTGTTCCGAAAACAAACAGTGGATTGTTGGTGATTAAGTCAGATGTGTTTTCCAGTGCTGGCCCATATTAATTAGGGGGAAGCTGGGTCGTTCTTCCCAGGGACTTCATTGTGATGTTCTGTTGCTGTTGCGGTATTAAAGGGCCTGATCAGTGGGAACCTCCATGGACATGAGCTCGTTCGGTTCCTGCCCCTACCTGCCTGCCTCTGCCAAAAAGGTTGGTCCTTGCCTGGAATGCGCACCGGTGGCATCCGTGTCTGTAGTGTTCTAGGTATATGAAAGGATGTCTGATGATGCCGTTAGATATCCATATAAATTAGAGTCAACCAGCCAAGCTCAACATTCAAAGCAGTGCCAAACTTAAATTGACTTACTTCCTGTCCTTCACAAGACTTGCCTAAATGGACAAAACAATGTGCTTTTCTAGGTCAAATAGCCTAGTCTCACAGTGTTCTGTACACTTTGGATGTTTCAACAGGGTTAGCATTGAAGCTAACATGGCTACAGCTAAAGGGTTAGCCCCAATCAGCCGGTGGTGTAAAGTACATAAGTAAAAATACTTGAAAGTACTACTTAAGTCGTTATTTTTTATATATCTGTACTTTACTTTACTATTTATATTTTTGACAACTTTTACTCCGTTACATTCCTATAGAAAATAATGTACTTTTTACTCCTTATATTTTCCCTGACACCCAAAAGTAGTCATTACATTTTGAATGCTTAGCAGGGCAGGAAAATTGTCTAATTCACGCACTTATCAAGAGAACTGTCAGACTCACCAAACACACATACTTTGTTTGTAAATTATGCCTGAGCACAACTGTGTCCCTGGCTATTCGTAAATAAAAAAAACTGGTTTGCTTAATATAAGGAATTAAAAAGGATTTATACTTTTACTTTTGATACTTAAGTACATTTAAAACCAAATACTTTTAGACTTTTACTCAAGTAGTATTTTACTGGGTGACATTCAATTTTACTTGAGTCATTTTCTTTTAAGGTATCTTTACACTTACTCAAGTATGAAAATGGTGTACTTTTTCCACCACTGCAATCAACAGGGACTGGCTAAGTTTAAGCTTTGATCAAAGCTTTGATCAAAATTCCAACCTTTTTCAGAATTACTTGTTGGAGGATTCCTGCTTATTCCCTCCTGATTCCAGGAATCTTCCAGACAGGACTTTGGGAAAGTTACCAGAATTTTGCAAACCTACCCTGGTAGTTCAGTGGCCTTGTGGTTAGTGTACGTCCTGAGATTGGAAGGTTGGGAATCCAATCCCCGTCATACCAATGATGCATCTCTGCTTGGCAGAGGAGAAACAGTGCCTTGAAAAAGTGTTCATCCCCCTTTGGCGTTTTTCCTATTTTGTTGCATTTAATGTAAGGGATATACACAAAATAGTCCAAATTGGTTAAGTGAAATGAAAAAAATTACTTAAATAAAGTCCACCTGTGTGCAATCTAAGTGTCACATGATCTGTCACATGATCTCAGTATATATACACCTGTTCTGAAAGGCCCCAGAGTCTACAACATCACTGAGCAAGGGGCACCATCAAGCAAGGGGCACCAAGAAGATCAAGGAGCTCTCCAAACAGGTCAGGGACAAAGTGTGGGAGAAGTACAGATCAGGGTTGGGTTATAAAAAAATATCTGCAACTTTGAACATCCCACAGAGCACCAATAAATCCATTATTAAAAAATGGAAAGAATATGGCACCACAACACACCTGCCAAGAGAGGGCCGCCCACTACAACTCACGGACCAGGCAAGGAGGGCATTAATCAGAGAGGCAACAAAGACACCAAAGATAAGGAGGAGGGAGCTGCGAAGCTCCCCAGCGGAGATTGGAGTATCTGTCCATAGGACCACTTTAAGCCGCACACTCCACAGAGCTGGGCTTTACGGAAGAGTGGCCAGAAAAAAAGCCATTGCTTAAAGAAAAAAATAAGCAAACACATTTGGTGTTCGCCAAAAGGCATGTGGGAGACTCCCCAAACATATGGAAGAAGGTACTCTGGTCAGATGAGACTAAAATGTAGCTTTTTGGCCATCAAAGAACACACTATGTCTGGCACAAACCCAACACCTCTCCCGAGAACACCATCCCCACAGTGAAGCATGGCGGTGGCAGCATCATGCTGTGGAGATGTTTTTCATCGGAAGGGACTGGGAGACTGGTCAGAATTGAAGGAATGATGGATGGCGCAAAATACAGGGAAATTCTTGAGGGAAACCTGTTTCTGTCTTCCAGAGATTTGAGACTAGGACGGAGGTTCACCTTCCAGCAGGACAATGACCCTAAGAATACTGCTAAAGCAACACTCGAGTGGTTTAAGGGGAAACATTTAAATGTCTTGGAATGGCCTAGTCAAAGCCCAGACCTCAATCCAATTGAGAATCTGTGGTATGACTTAAAGATTGCTGTACACCAGCAGAACCCATCCAACTCGAAGGTGCTGGAGCAGTTTTGCCTTGAAGAATGGGCAAAAATCCCAGTGGCTAGATGTGCCAAGCTTATAGAGACATACCCCAAGAGACTTGCAGCTGTAATTGCTGCTAAAGGTGGCTCTACAAAGTATTGACTTTGGGGGGGTGAATAGTTATGCACGCTCAAGTTTTCTGTTTTTTTGTCTTATTTCTTGTTTGTTTCACAATAAAAAAATTACACTATACAGTGCTTTCGGAAAGTATTCAGACCCCTTGATTCAGACCCCCTTCCACATTTTGTTACGTTACAGCCTAATTCTAAAATGTATTTCTTTCTTCATCAATAGTAACAAAGCAAAAACTGGTTTTTAGACATTTTTGCTAATTAATTAAACATAAAAAACTGAAATATCACATTTAGATATTTACTCAGACCCTTTACTCAGTACTTTGTTGAAGCACGTTTGCCAGCGATTACAGCATCAAGGCTTCTTGGGTATGACTCTACAAGCTTGGCACACCTGTATTTTGGAAGTTTCTCCCATTCTTCTCTGCAGATCCTCTCAAGCTCTGTCAGGTTGGATAGAGAGCGTTGCTGGACAGCTATTTTCAGGTCTCTCCAGAGATGTTTGATCAAGTTCAAGTCCGGGCTTTGGCTGGGCCACTCAAGGAAATTCAGAGACTCCTGCGTTGTCTTGATTGTGTGCTTAGGGTCGTTGTCCTGTTAGAAGGTGAACCTTCAACCCAGTCTGAGGTCCTGAGTGCTCCGGGAACAGGTTTTCATCAAGGATCTCTCTATACTTTGCTCCGTTCATCTTTGCCTCAATCCTGACCAGTCTCCCAGTCCCTGCTGCTGAAAAACATCCCAACAGCATGATGCTGCCACCACCATGCTTCACTGTAGGGAGGGTGCCAGGTTTCCTCCAGTCGTGATGCTTGGCATTCAGGCCAAAAAGTTCAATCTTGGTTTCATCAGACCAGAGAATCTTGTTTCGCATGGTCTGAGAGTCTTTAGGTGCCTTTTGTCAAACTCCAAGGAGTTTTTTTTTTTTTTACTTTAGTTTATTTAGTGAATATTTTCTTACCTCTATTTCTTGAACTGCGTTGTTAGTTAAGGGCTTTAAGTAAGCATTTCACAGTAAGATCTACACCTGTTGTATTCGGCACATGTGACAAATAACATTTTATTTTATTTGATTTGGTGGTTCCGAACTTCTTCCATTTAAGAATGATGGAGTCCACTGTGTTCTTGGTGACCTTCAATGATGCAGACATTGTTTGGTACCCTTCCCCAGATATGTGCCTCGACAAAATCCTGTCTCGGTGCTCTACGGACAATTCCTTCGACCTCATGGCTTGGTTTATGCTCTGACATGCACTGTCAACTGTGGGACCTTATATAGACAGTTGTGTGCCTTTCCATGTCCAATCAATTTAATTTACCACAGGTGGACTCCAATAAAGTTGTAGAAACATCTCAAGGATATTCAATGGAAACAGGATGCAACTCAATTTCAAGTCTCATAGCAAAGGGTCTGAATATAATGTAAATAAGGTATTTCTTTTTTTTTCTTTTTTTTTTACATATACATTTGCAAAAATGTCTAAAAACCTGTTGTAGCTTTGTCCTTATGGGGTATTGTGTTTAGATTCCTGAAGTTTTTTCATATTTTTTATCCATTTTAGAATAAGGCTGTAATGTAACAAAATTTGGAAAATGTCATGGGTCTGAATACTTTCCAAAGGCGCTGAAGCAGTGGAAACGCATTCTCTTGAGTGATGAATCACGCTTCACCATCTGGCAGTCCGACGGACGAATCTGGGTTTGGTGGATGTCAGGAGAACGCTACCTGTCCCAATGCATAGTGCCAACTGTAAATGGTTCGGACTATCCCCTTAGATCCAGCAAAGGGAAATCTTAACGCTACAGCATACAATGACATTCTAGACAATTCTGTGCTTCCAACTTTGCGGCAACAGTTTGGGGAAGGCCCTTTCCTGTTTCAGCACGACAATGCCCCCATGCATAAAGCGAGGTCCATACAGAAATTGTTTGGTGTGGAAGAACTTGACTGGCCTGCACAGAGCCCTGACCTTAACACCATCGAACATCTTTGGGATGAATTGGAACGCCGACTACGAGCCAGTCCTAATCGCCCAACATCAGTGCCCGACCTCACTAATACTCTTGTGGCTGAATGGAAGCAAGTCCCCACAAGTCCCCATGTTCCAACATCTAGTGGAAAGCCTTCGCAGAACAGTGGAGGCTATTATAGCAGCAAAGGGGGGACAAACTCCATATTAATGCCCATGATTTTGGAATGAGATGTTTGATGAGCAGGTGTCCACATACCTTTGGTCATGTAGTGTAGATTGGGGGTAAGGCCCTGTGATAGACTAGCATCCTGTCCAGGGGGTGTACTTGTACATCAAACCAGCTCACATAACAGAAACAGGCTCCTGCTCCTACTGTAAGCACTGTTCAGGCTTGTGCAAGGCATTTTTTACTTACCCTGGTTGGTCTGCTGCAACCCTCCAGGACCAGGCGGTCTGGTGCAGGTGAGTCAAGAACATTCACAGGAGGGAAGTGGGACACTGTGTGCTATTGGTCAGCATTGAAAAACAAGGATGTTCAAGTGGTCAATGTGAACCATCTGCTCTGAGTATAGAATTTGCTGCATTGTGTTGTAATTTTCCCATGGAAAAGGGTAAGAAATCTACACAGACATGTAGTGAGTAGTGACATAGGCTTTTAGAGATACAGGCAAATTTAGGGAGTGTGTGAAGAGAACACACAGCACAGAACCCATACTGAGGTTGCCTGACTTGTTTTGAACAGCCCATGAGTGTTTATAAAGCATGAAAAAGATCCAGCGTGGCTGAACCCACACTCCGACCAGCAAAAAGGAAGTTCCCTCCTAGTGCATGGCGTAAACTTGGCTCCAATAAAAGCATCCATTTGCCACCTCGGCGGTAGACAACACGAATTCTTTGTTTACCACAAAACATCCCCTCGGACGATTCTGGAGGTACGACCCTTCAGTTTCCCTTTGCAAGCAAGCACTAAATAGGAGCCACGGTGGAACCCAAATGGACATGCAGTAGCTGCAATAACACATGGTGGACCATTCTTGATACTTACGGGAAACTGTTTAGTGTGAAAAACCCAGTAGCGTTGCAGTTCTTGACACAAGCTGATGCGCCTGGCACCTACTAGGCACTTAAATATTTTGTCTTGCCAATAAACGCTCTGAATGGCACACATACACAATCCATGTCTCAATTGTCTCAAGGCTTAAAAATCCTTCTTTAACCTGTCTCCTCCCCTTCATCTACACTAATTGAAGTGACATCAATAAGGCATTATAGCTTTCAACTGGATTCACCTGGTCAGTCTGTCATGGAAAGAGCAAGTGTTCTTAATGTTTTGTACACTCAGTGTATACCCTTCATCATACACTATATCAGTTTGTCAGACTGCCCTTTGGTTTGTATTGTTCACCACTGCTGTTTTCAAGATGTTCAGCATTCATCCCTTGGGCAGGAAACCACCTTTCTGTCATCAATGCTTCTCAGCACATGACATTTTGTATTTTAAAGATTAGTTTGCTCCCAAACGTGACCAAATATACAGTACGTACTTCTATATATGGTAAAATATATGCCCCTATCAAATGAGAAGTTAGTTCAATCCACCCAATCAATGGGGGTTTATTTACTCTTTGGCAACATAATAGATCATATTCATTCACAGTTGAGTGTTCAAAACATTTACAAACCATGTCATATATATATATATATATATATATATATATATATATATATATATATATATATATATATATATATATATATATATATATATATATATATATATATATATATATATATATACTCATACATTTCCATACATACGTGTATCAAACGACCAATACAAAGTTAGAGAAAGAGCAGGGAAAAACTGTGCAGTATCCAAGACAAGGTTAGGATTAGGTTAAATTACCCATAGAATAAAGAGATACTGAACAACATATCTATCCATAGGTGAACAACATATCTATCCATAGGTCATACATTGCATTGGAATCTACAAGCATTCAACTGGACAATAATTAGTTGGAATAGGATGACAACAGTTTGAATAGTTTGAACAGTTTACTTGCCTTAACGGGTAAAACTTTACATTAAGGTGTAAATGATTTACAGCAGGTTCATAAGTTCAGAGTTCTCTGATACAGAGGGGTTGGGTTAAATGCAGAAGACACATTTCGGTGGAATCCATTCAGGTGTGTTGACTAGGTACCTCCTTTCCCACCGACTAGGTACACCATTTCCCTAAGCAGTTTATAAACAATAAATTGTTAGTTATAAAAGTTATAAGTTATTACAGTTATAACACATTGGTTAGCTGTAAGCTATCGTTAAACAAATAATTAACAGTTTATTAACTACTTATTTCTGTATAAAAGTATACCTTAATACAGTATTTCTCAATCCTGGTCCTGGGGACCCAAAGGGGTGCACATTTTTGTTTTTGCCCCAGCACTAACACCCCCGATTCACATCGAAACGCTTGATGATGAGTTGATTAGTTGAATCAAGTGCTAGGGCAAGAACAAAAATGTACACCCCTTTTGTGTCCCCAGGACCATCATTAAGAAACACTGCCTTAATGTAAAGTGTTACCCAATAAGGTTTACAAAACCATTGAAGTGATACATTCATAGATGATATGAATTCTGTGTTTCAAGTATGCCTTCAAATCAATCCAAGCAATGCAACTGTGTACTGGTTCTCATTCCAAACATGAAGAAATATCTTAGCTTGAGGTGCACGAGCTTGTATGTGCTGTACCTGAGGTTAAGTAATTTTTCATCACATTCCTTTGAAATGTCTGTAAATGAGTGAGAAGTCAACTTACAGATTAATTAAAAGCGGTATTTGATAGTTTCATGTTTCTTTGGAGACTTTAATTTCTTATCAGTAGTGTGGGGCGGCAGGGTAGCCTAGTGGTTAGAGCGTTGGACTAGTAACCGAAATGTTGCAAGTTCAATTCCTGAGCTGACAAGGAACAAATCTGTTGTTATGCCCCTGAACAGGTAGTTAACCCACTGTTCCTAGGCCATCATTGAAAACTTAACTGACTTGCCTAGTAAAATAAAGGTAAAAATAAAATGTTTCACAGTATTCCGCCCCATAGTAGTAGTCGCAGCACATAATATGACATATTTTAGAATTGAGTGCTCGTCAAATTGTTGTCAACAACAAATCTATACCTCTGTTATTTACAGCAGAAAGCCAAACAGTTATATTACACACCATCAGTATTCATTTGTCATACAAATGAACACATCGATACAGAATTATGAGTGTTACGGGTGAGCCTCTGTTCTACCAATGTGCTCCATATAATTTTCCTTTAAGTCAATCATCATCCATATCCTTCTCCTCGGTTGGAGGTTCCAGTGGCAGAGTGGTTCTGTTCCTGGGGGTTTTCTGTCGTCGAGGCCGGGCCTCTGAGAACCAGTTGGCGAGGGTCATGGCGACGCGGATGAGGCCCAGGTTGATGCAGTGCACCTCGGAGGTGACAGGGATATCTGAGAAGAGGGCGTGATCCCGGCATAGCAGGGCAGAGCTGTCACTGCTCTCGAAGTCTCTGACTATGTTCAGGATCTCCTCGCGCTCCGCCTGACGCATCATGCCCCGCACGTTCAGCAGGGTGGAGACGTGCTTCTTCCTGCAGGGATGATGAAGGGAGGGAGAGAGGGGGAGGAAAGGGAGGGAGATAGAGATTGGTGTTAGTGCGTTTCAGTGGTTTTGATGCTGATTCGTGATTCAATTATGCAGAGCAAAGGGCCATGACTTATCATGTTCAGTTGATCTATTGATAAAAAATGATGTATATTTCACGCCAATTGGACACGATTCAACAAAGATGTGACAAAACCTTAATTTTCTTCACCCAGTACATCTACCAGACTTTCCAAGTAAATTGAATTTAAAGTGTGTTGTGATTTTAAATTCACTTTAATTTAAGTTTGATTTGATTTGCTGATTGTTTCAATATGAACAAGAGGAAAGGTTTGTTCACAAAGCAATCAAGGGTGGGGTGAAACTGACCGAGCCTGTAAACAAAAGTGTTAAACAGGGGTTGGGGGGATGAGGGGCTGATGTAGGAACTATGGGGACATATGGGGGAGTCCCAGTGGTGGACTGCAGACTTTAATCTCCGAAAATACCAACGGCGAGTTGCGAGCAAGAAAACAAAAGGCACTCCTTGTGCCTGAATGAGTTAACATCGTATCGACCTGCTTTAGCTCCATCCTTTGATTCAGAGCGTGGCACCAGACTGTCTCCCGTGGGGTGGCAGGAAAAGGAAACACCCCGCAGCAGCTTCCTGTCTGCCGGGCCACGGGTCATGCGTCACACGTTGGGTACGCTGCCAGCTAGCCGGCCAGTGGCTGACCCCACGAAACACACAAACAACGAGGGGCCAGGGACAGTACCTTGTGGGGCTAACCAGCCTCTGCCACTCAAAACAGCCCCTCGGTCCTCTCCAAGAATAGCAGGGTTAATGTAAGTATGTTTCCTTGCTTCTTTTCCTTGTGTTGACCCAGTGTGTCAACAGAAAGTCTACAATGAGTGCACAAAATATTAGGAACACCTGCTCTTTCCGTGACATAGACTGACCAGGTGAAAGCTATGATCCCTTATTGATGTCACATGTTAAATCCACTTCAATCAGTGTAGATAAAGGGGAGGAGACAGTTTAAAGAAGGATTTTAACGCCTTGAGACAATTGAGACATGGATTGTGTGCCATTCAGAGGGTGAATTGAAAATATTTAAGTGCCTTTGAACAGGGTATGGTAGTATGCCAGGCGCATCGGTTTGAGTGTGTCAAGAACTGTAATGCTGCTGCGTCTTTCCTGCTCAACAGTTTCCCGTGTGTATTAAGAATGGTCCACCAACCAAAGGACATCCAGTCAACTTGACACAACTGTGGGAAGCACTGGAGTCAACAGGGCCAGCATCCCTGTGGAATGCTTTCGACACCTTGTAGAGTCCATGCCCCAACAAATTTAATCTGTTCTGAGGGGATAAGGTGGTGCAATTCAGTAGTAGGAAGGTGTTCCTATTGTTTTATACACTCAGTGTAGATGTGGACTTAAATTGTGCTACCTTTGTCCACATGCCAAAAACAGCACTTATGAAACTGCACTGTGGAATGTAGGTTCTGTGTACTGTGGCATTGCGTATATAGGAAATGGTGACCAATGAATGACACTTGGCAAATTAGTTCACTGTACAACGTTTCTAAACAGTGCTCTATACTGCATTCCCAGAATTATTGAAACCTTTACCGTATGTCTGGAAACTTCTTCACCAGAACAGCAACCTCCATCTGGATGGACGGAGTGTCCTCCAGTAGAATGATGTCAGCCAGATGAGCGAGGACACTGTCCAGCCAAGAGGATCCTGACTCCTGAGAGAAGAGATATAAAATAAGTCATCGTAAAAATGTGTAACATGAATGACCAGCCAGAGACATATAAAAGCATTTGAAAACGCATATGCATTCTTCATTGTCTGTGTTTGTCCTTAAAAGGTTTAGCTCATTTCATTGTTCTGGATGAGTTGCATACTGTAAGTACAAAGGTCAATCATCTCTGTTGTCCATCAGCCATCAACGGATGACTCCTATTGAAAAACCATTGTCTCAATCCATGATTGTCGGACAAAAGAATCCACCTAAAACCCACTCATTCCTTTAATGTACGGTGTTAAATATCACTAATATGTGAGAATAATAATTTTTGTGAACAAATGTTTCATTTTTGAGTTATTATAAGATTGGTATCAACATGGAAAATCGTTGTGGAAATCTGTTGCAGCTCACGTGGACTACAAAATCCACTAATACATTCTCTATCTATGGGCTGACTGGCTAGCTAGCTAGGTAGCTAGCTAACGTTAGCAACGTAGCTACACACAATAATACCAAAGACCATATTAGCATGTAACATACTGTAGCTAGTTAGCTGTAAAATCGCCTAAACAAACTGCACTATCAATTTAGGAGTCTACAATCTCACTATGTTCAACCTGCATATGATTGTGCCTCATAGTGGAGTCTAACGGCAGATACACTTTTGAGGAGATGGGAAATGTTGCCCATGCTACGTCAATGGTTCACGCAGTGCATTATGAGCGATTCAGAGACAAGGAGCGCTCTCCTACAAGGAGTGAAAGGGAGAAACTCAACATTAGCACAAATTTAATCAACAAGAAGTACAACATTACAAATATTTTCTGAGATGGCAAGATAATTAACTTGCTATCCGTAGGTTCATATAGCTTTGGAATCGTGGAACTACATACGTTAGAGGAAAATAGCCATGTTTCTCAACATATTTTTAAACACTTACTTTGAGAAGGGATTGCGTCACGATTAGCTTAGCAACCTCGTCACACAGCAAATCAAATTGTATTTGTCACATGCACCGTGTAGCTCTTACCGTGAAATACTTACTTACGAGCCCTTAACCAACAATGCAGTTCAAGAAATAGAGTTTAGAAAATATTTACTAAATAAACTCAAGTAACACAATAAAAAGTAACACAATAAAATGACGTAACAATAAAAAGGCTATATACCGGGGATACCGGTACAGAGTCAGTAGCTGTAGAACATTTTGAGGATCTAGGGACCCATGCCAAATATTTTCAGTCTCCTGAGGGGGAAAAGGTGTTACCGTGCCCTCTTCACAACTGCCTTGGTATGTTTGGACCATGATAGTTTGTTGGTGATGTGGACACCAAGGAACTTGAAACTCTCAACCCGCTCCACTACAGCCCCGTCAATGTTAATGGAGGCTTGCTCGGACCTCATTTTCCTGTAGTCCACGATCATCTCCTTTGTCTTGCTCACATTGAGGGAGAGGTTGTTGTCCTGGTACCACACTGCCAGGTCTCTGACTTCCTCCCTATAGTCTGTATCATTGTTGTCGGTGATCAGGCCTACCACTGTTGTGTCGTCAGCAAACCTAATGATGGTGTTGGAGTCGTGCTTGGCCCCGCAGTTGTGGGTGAACAGGGAGTACAGGAGGGGACAAAGCACGGACCCCTGAGGGGCCCTGGTGTTGAAGATCAGTGTGGCGGATGTGTTGTTATCATCAGGAAGTCCAGGATCCAGTTGCAGAGGGAGGTGTTTCATTCCAGGGTCCTTAGCTTAGTGATGAGCTTTGAGGGCACTATGGTATTGAACTCTGAGCTGTAGTCAATGAATAGCATTCTCACATAGGTGTTCCTTTTGTCCAGGTGGGAAAGGGCAGTGTGGAGTGCAATAGAGATTGCATCATCTGTTGATCTGTTGGTGTGGTATGCAAATTGGAGTGGGTCTAGTGTTTATGGGATAATGGTGTTAATTTGAGCCATGACCAGCCTTTCATAGCATTTCATGGCTACAGACGTGAGTGCTACGGGTCGGTAGTCATTTAGGCAGGTTACCTTAGTACTCTTAGGCACAGGGACTATGGTGGTCTGCTTGAAACATGTTGGTATTACAGACTCAGACAGGGAGAGGTTGAAAATGTCAGTGAAGACACTTGCCAGTTGGCCAGCGTGTGCTCAGAGTACACGTCCTGGTAATCTGTCTGGCCCAGTGGCCTTGTGAATGTTGACCTGTTTAAAGGTCTTACTCACATCGGATGCGGAGAGCGTGATCACACAGTCGTCCGGAACAGCTGATGCTCTCATGCATGTTTCAGTGTTACTTGCCTCGAAGCGAGCAGATAGAAAATAGGTAAAACTGATTTAAGTTTCCCTGCATTAATGTCCCCGGCCAATAGGAGCGCCGCCTCTGGATGAGCGTTTTCCTGTTTGCTTATGGCGGAATACAGCTCATTGAGTGCGGTGCCAGCCTCGGTCTGTGGTGGTATGTAGACAGCTATGAAAAATACAGATGAAAATTCTCTAGGTAGATAGTGTGGTCTGCAGCTTATCATGAGATACTCTACCTCAGGCGAGCAAAACCTTGAGACCAGCTATTGTTTACAAATATGCATGGGCCCCCGCCCCGTGTCTTACCAGAGGCTACTGTTCTGTCCTGCCGATAGAGAGTATAACTTGCCAGCTGTATGTTCTTAATGTCGTTGTTCAGCCACGACTCAGTGAAACATAAGATATTACAGCTTTTAATGTCCCGTTGGTAGGATATACGTGCTTTCAGTTCATCCCATTTATTTCCAGCGATTGAACGTTAGCTAGCAGAAGGCAAGGGCAGATTAGCCACTCGTCGCCTGATCCTCACAAGGCATCCTGATCTCTTCCCGCGAAACCTACGTTTCCTTTTCCAGCGAATCACGGGGATCTGGGCCTGGTCGGGTGTCTGTAGTATATCCCTCGCGTCTGACTCATTGAAGAAGAACTCCTCGTCCAATTTGAGGTGAGTAAACCCAGTTCTGATATCCAGAAGCACTTTTCGGTCATAAGAGACGGTTGCAGCAACATTATGTACAAATCAAGTTACGAACAACGCAAAAAAACGAACAAAATAGCATGATTGTTTAAGAGCCGATACGACAGCAGCCCTCCCCTCTGGCTCCATCTTGATCCACAGAGTGATAACGCTGGCACACGGGACCAAGGACCTGACTTTGACTGGAATACAAATAATACATAAAAGATGATAAGGCTGCACTGAGACACAGGGCTGCTGCCTCAGCTCATTCAGTGTGTGTGTGAATGTGTCTGTGTGTGTGTGTGCATGTGTAGTTTGTGTGTGTGTGCTGGGACACAGATTTGTGTTTGATTATGGCCATGTGTCTTGTGTATGTCACACTTTACTTGAATGAGAGAAACAGGTCATGCTCTACTGACTTCCTGGTTTAAGTAATGTTATAACAGATCTGTTTTCAGTAGCCAAATGTTTAATTTATAAGCCACTTTTTTTTATAACCACCAAAGGAAGACTTTGCTCTTGCTTGTCAAGCTATGGCTCTGATTTCTTGTACATTCAAGCCTTTTAAATACCCTTTAGTTAACAAACCATCTCTAGCTCTTTATTGAAGCACATCTTCAACTAATATTTGATCATTAATTAGACAAATAAATCATAGGAACACTGCTGTTCTGTATCTAAGGCCGTCTACCGATGGAATACGCACATCACTATCTGGAGTCGGTCGGTGTGGTGATTGTCTCACTGAACTGTAGCGAAGCTTTCATCCCGCTGATATTCACAAGCATCACAACGATTGACTTAAATGGAAAAAAAGTCAGGAGCTTCTCGCACCCTTTGTAAATATGCTCTGAAGTGGCAAGAGCATCAAAATAACTGTCTGGAACTGTATGGGGTAAATGGTTCTAGTGTTAAAGGTTCTTTGTTGAAAGGGTTCTTCCTGGAACCAATAAATGTGTCTCCTACAGGGACAGCCAAAGAACCCTTTATGAATCCTCTTTTTTGTAAGCTGTATGTTTTTCAGACATAAAGACAACAGCGTGCAGTGTGCTAACACAGCTTAACCTCTCCGTCCACAAAAAATATCCTCTTCCCTTTTAGACAGTGATTAAAAATTAAGGCAATCAAGGCTACCTAGAAACACATCAAAGTCATCCAGATGACAGGAACAGGAAGTTCCTCAGAACACAGAGACTTCCTGTTGTCATTCCGAGGTGACAGACATTTGTTTCAACTGGCTCATGGAGAGGGGCAAATGCCATGCTGGCAGACCCAGTTCCTCACAATCTCCCACCCCCTGGCTAACACTAACGTAGGCCTGCACTCATTCATCTCCATCTCGCTGACAGCGGCCATTCTTCAGCCTTCTACCCCGCATCAACACTGTCTGAGTTACGCCTGACCTGGCAACCCCAGGGTCACGGGACCATTCGTAACAGACAGGCCTCTGCATTCCACAGCCGAAGTCCTTTTGTTTCATCTGCTTCTAAGTGATTTTTCAGAACAAGGTCAATTAAGAGCATGGGGAAGTCAGTTTCTCAGTGGAAAGACTGACAGGGTCTGCCCTATGTTCCCTCAGCCCTATCTTTTCTGAGCCCTATGTTCCCTCAGCGTGTCAGGTTTATGTTCTCTCAGCACCTCAGCATTCACATAACCAATTTCAAACAAAATTGGCACAAGTGTATCGTATTTTATTAGAGGTCTATTATAAATGCACGCTTAGGGTTTACCAAACAATTGTTGGGAGTGTTAAGCTTAATCGTCTTATTTCGTTCAGATAGTTGTTCCCTTTCAGTCGGTCACTTGGTATAACATACTACGGTGAGTCAATGACCAATCCTATTCACCTGAAGAAAACTGAAAATGAAACGGGCCAATGGATGCCGAGGCTCGAGATTCAGCTCCGACTTAGATGTCTGTTAGTGGGGGGAGCGTACTTGTCCCACTAGATATTGTCTTGGTATAATTTTTCTGTTTGCTGAAAGCGAAGTACTTTCTGCTCTGCTTGTGTAGCTAATGCTTCCTTGCTTGGGTAAGAGGGCCAGTGGTAAGAGTTCAACAAGGCTAACCAGACGAATTTGAACCTCCAACCGCATGGGGTTTCACAATGAAAAGTAAAGATACTCACGAGTGCGGTCCTGTTTGCCTGGAGTGGAACCAAACTCAGGAGGCTTGCCGGGAGATAGCATCAGCTGTGGTTAGAGTTGATAGGGTTGTCATCCCAGCTGAGTGAGGCTCATTTCGGTTTCTCTGGCAGTGTTCAGAGTCTGGATTCCAGGGACGATATACTAACCCTGGTTGGCTCTGGACGGTTTTCAGAGTGTGAATCGGATGGCATCTGTACAGGGAGCCTAAAGCCCCAGTTTTGGATTTGGTGGGGGAGAGTGAACCATTGGTGGTTAATGCACCTTTGATGGAGCTGTGTCGTAGCGTGGCAGATCACCTGGGGTGGATTGGCCATCTTCTCCCCCACAGCGGAGTTCCTCCAGGTTTGGGGGAAGTTATTTAACTCCTGTCCATGCAGCGGTGAAGCGTCGCTTACCCATGTTTAAAGATTTCGCTGATGACCTGGGAATCCCCTCATTCAACCAGGCTGGTGCTACCAGGTTATGGCGAGCTCAATAATGTAGAGGGTATGGAGGAGGTGGGGCTAATTTACACACTGCCGATGGATGGAAAGCTGGCATGTTACTTAGCTCCAGAGGCTAACAAGGGGGCTTATCCTAGCATGGTGCTTCCAAATACACAGTGTCGGTTCTCGGCGGATCAGTTGGACAAAATGTCAGGCTGAGGCTGAGGGTGTGGCGGCCCTTTCGTTGAATGTGGTCCAGTGTGTCACGACTTATGCCAAAGTCGGTCCCTCTCCTTGTTCGGGCGGCGTTCGGCGGTCGATGTCACCGGTTTTCTAGCCATCGCCGATCCACTTTTCATTTTCCATTGTTTTTTCCTTGTTTTACACACCTGGTTTCAATCTCACAATTACTTGTTCATTATTTAAGCCTCTGTTCCCCCATTTTTGTTTGTGAGTGTTTGTTTATTGTATTGCAGTCCGTACTGTGGGCTTGGCTTTATTTTTGTTGTGTATTGTAATTTTCATTGAGTAAATTGCTATATTACTCATATCTGCTGTCCTGCGCCTGACTCCTCTACACCAGCATCAAACAGACGCATTACACAGTACTGCAGATGTATCATATCGATTTGTTGCAGGAGCTAAATAAGACCGCGGAGACAATGAAGCCGGTTTCAGAGCTTTTTAACGAAATCCGTGCTATGGCTGATTTTGTGCTGCGTCTGTCCCGCTGTACTATCCTGGCTGTGGGGGAAAGTATGGGGGCAATGCTGATGGCTCAGCGGGGTCCTCCTCCCCAAGCATTTACTGTGGCAACAGTGCTTTTAAGTGGCTCGGTCAATGGGGCCAAGTTACTGGTTGCCGAAGTCCCTGATCCCGGTGTGGGCCGGGTATCAGGACAGAGGTAACACGAAAGCACATTGTTTCTACCCAAGGATCCTTGGTGAGGGGTATCAAGACTGTGTTATCGGCCAGGTGTGGGCATAACAAGAAACAAGTTCCTTCCCCACATTCAGACACACGGTTGTCAAGAGTGGTATAGTGTATGTTATACCAAGTGACTGACTGAAAGGGAACATAAAGTTATGAATATAACTATTGTTCGCTGAAGGAGGGAACGAAGTATAAAATATTATGGCCCTGCGCCGTCAGGGGATTTGGGCTCGCTGAAGAGAGGTACTGAATTGAGGAAATTAATGCGAGCCCTGGTATTATAGCCAGAAAGGCGGGGCTTCCAAGGGCGGGCTTGGCATCCATTGGCCCGTTGGGCAGGATTTCAGTTTTCAGGTGAATAGGATTGGTCGTTGACTCCCCATAGTATGTTGTACCTTGTTCCCTCCCTCAGGGAACAGTAGTTATATTAATAACTGTACATTTGTGGTCATTATGACCATAAATCAGAGGGATGACTGACCAGGTCTTTGAAGAGTCCTTTGAGCTGCTTGGCCTCGTCCTGAAGTCGGAACGCCATCCTCTTTCTCATCTTCGATGATGTGCAGATGACCCGTCCTCGCATGATCGCACGCACATACTCCACCAGGATCCGCCTGTGTACCTCCCCCACCAGTATCTGTCAATCAAATAATCAACCAATCAATCATTCAGTCCCTCAATTGTAAAATAAGTGTTGATGAACAAAAAATATTGGGATAGAAAGGGCAAATATTTATTATTTGATGTATTTCGCATACCTGACACATGTTATCGTGTCAGGTATGTGGTCATTGGTATACCTGATAAGGTGGGCAGTCCATTCTTCTGAACTTCTTAAAGTGTTGCTTGATGCTTGCTTCGATGGCCTCAAATGCCTCAGTGTTGTTTAGCCACTTTCTCTTCACTAGCTTGTCACAGAACGGCTGGAATAGAAATACACAGCTTTCATTCACATGAAGTTGATAAACAGCTTCTCCTATATCAAAACATTTGTGCTAACATTAGAGTATGTTTGTTTGTATTTGATCAGTCATGAATAAGTGTGGAATTGGTGAGTTGTGTATTGAGGAAGTTTTAAAAAAAAAGCACATTGCCTCACCCTGATGTGCTCAAATAGTTTTTCTGTCAGAACCCTCACTGATTGGTTAATGATCCTGTCCAGGGAGGAGTTAGCTCTCTGCATGGACTCCTCACTGCCCTTTGGGTCACACTGCCTGCAGCGCTGTACAAAGGACCTACACAAAAATTGGAATGCAAACACTGTTAGTCTCGGAATGATCGTATTTCTGACATGGAAAAACCATTTGAACCATTTACAACCTTAATCATGTGGATAACCTAGTTTGACCATGTTGTTAACTTTAGCAAGATAGTTAACTTATTATTCGCAATGTAGCAAGCTAATCTATCGGGCTGGATTATTTAGCTAACTCATTGGTCTATGCACTTGAATGCTGTCTTGTCGCATTTACGACTTCACCAACTGTAAAATATACATTTTCGATTAGCATTTTAATGGAGCATCAGTCAACACAGTTGCCACAAGAGATTACTTCTCTGTCTGGGTATCTACCTTAGAGGAGGACAACAGTTGACCAAAGCGATGGTCCTGGAGATGTATCCATCACCCCGGTCCCCAAACTCAGCCTGGGTCTCATGGAACATCTCCACTTTTCTCTGGAAACTGCACACAGTAAGAGTATGAAATGAAATCCATATATATCGATTTACATACAGGTTGTTGATTGAATATACTCATTGTCCATGTCTCTATAAGTACATCTTCTCCTCACCTGTACAGGAAGTCAGACAGTCCATTAAGACTGCAGCGGGCCACCCTGGCCCCCAGAAACGAGCTTACAGCTGTGGATCTGTCTAGGTCCACCGTCAGTCTCTGTTACAGCCACACACATACACACTAATAAGGGTAGGAACTTCAAAATCCAACCAGCCAAAATAGGTCATTCCTGAATATTCATAAAAGATTTACAAATGTCTTAGAGTTCTTTGCCACAATGTCACCAGACTGCCATGGTAATAGTGACCTACAGATATACAGTACAGTAGTGTCTCTGAGTGACAGTGTGACAGACCTGGATGATGGAGCGGGCCAGATTGGATTGGTACTTCTCTATGTGCAGCATTTGGGCCCACCGCCTCTCCTCCTCGTCCAGAACCTGAGTGAGCTCTGTGGTCACCTTCTCCTGAGATAAACAACAGAACCCACACAAACATGAAGTCCATTGTCTATCCAAGCATGGGCAGTTCCACTACCATTAGATTAGTGCCAGAAACATTACCTCTGTCAGTGGGCAAGTTTTCACCTGACAGTGTTCAGTATTAAAGGAAGTGGGATTTTACCCTGACAGTGTTCAGGCAGTCCTGTTCCAGTCGATCCACTGTATCTTGGTGCAGTAAGGGTTCCAGTGGGGAGTAGTTAATAGGGGTTTTCGTGCCAACGGTGCCCAGGACATCCCTTTAAAAGACCAGAGGAAAAGGGAGGAAGTGCTACTGTCTGTCACTATTCATTCAAGTCTCACAGTTTGAATACCTGTAAAGATCTATATGTTCATATACACGTACGTGGACTTACTAACTCTCATAAAATAAAAAGGGTTCTTTGTTTGTTCCAACCCTTTTTAGTTCCAAGTAGAACCCTTTGTTTGTGAAAAAGGTTATACTAATTTAACTGAGCAAGTCAGTTAAGAACAAATTCTTATTTACAATGACAGCCTACCCCCGTGACACTGGACCAATTGTGTGTTGCCCTGTAGGCCTCCCATTCACAGCCAGATGTGATGCAGCCTGGATTCAAACCAAGTACTGCAGTGACACCTCTTGCACTGAGATGCAGTGTCTTAGACCACTGCGCCACTCAGGAGCCACTAAGAACCTTTTAGTGGTGAAACGGTTTCATGTAGAACCTTGAATTAGCAAAAAGGGTTCCACTTGGAACCAAAAACAGTTATTTTCAGAGGGTTTTCCTATGTGGACAATTGAATAACCTTTTATGGTTCTAGGTAGTACCTTGTTTTCTAAAAGTGTATACGTCTAACCTGTTGTATATGTCATAGATTTTCTTCATGTTGTTATGTTATGAGTTCTGACACTGACCTGTTGTAGATGTTATAGAACCAGTCCAGCAGGGAGTAGACATCAGTGATCTGCAGCTGGGAGCTGGTGATGATGTTCAGGCGTCGGGCCACTGCCCGGTGGTAGCTCTGCACGTACACCTGGAAGGCCTGGAACTCCTCCGGGTAGACCGACACGACATTCCTCCGCGCCGCATCTAGGTCGTCCACCATGCGGCCCCTCAGCCGCTCCAGGTACGAGGCTAGCTGCCCAGCCGGAGTTTTCACCTGCTGGGGCAGGCTCCAGTCAGATGCCTCCCCCACTGCCTGCAGCCATTTCAGCTTGAGCTGACGGGGCCGCTGGCTAGGATGGGGCTGGAGGCCCTCCCTCAGGGGCTGGGTCTCCTCTTTCTGTGCCTGGGCGGTGTCGGCCTGCTCCTCCTGCTGGATGACCAGCACCACCAGCCCCAGGTTGGGCCCGGCCGTTGGCTGTCGGAGTGACTCCCTCACCACGTCCCACATCTCCTTCTGCAGGGCCTCATACAGCAACTCCACATCCTTGGCCTTGCGACGGCTGGCATCTCTGGACACATTGGGGCTGGAGGGGTCGTCGAAGGACCCGAGAGGGGTCACTCCGGGAGGCGTGAATGGGGTTGTGGGGGGGTGGGGCAGGAGGGCCATCAGCTCGCACTCACGCTCCAGCTCCTGGATGTGTGTGTCCGCCAGGAGGAGGTCCCTCTGGTTGACCAGCTGTAGGATCTCCAGCACTGAGGGAAGTAGAGAGAGAAGAATCAATGTCATACTGTTTAGTCTATTGGTTTGTACAGAGTATTAATGTATGGGTAGGAACGGGTGGGGTAAGTGAAGAGAAAAAGTACATGTTTTTATCAGGCTATATTCTGTGTGAAAAATCAACATTGACATATTGAAGGGTGCTGATATGTGTGATATTGAGTATATCAATGACCCAAGCCCAGCAAATGTACATTATACCAGGGTGTTGTAGACACAATGTAAGTAACCTAATTTAAGTCCCTCTAACCGCCCTGAATGCCTCTGCTGATCCTACAGCTATTGTATGCAGTAATCATGTGCCTATGAACCAGAGTTATACTGTTAGCACTGAGGCGGTGTGCCCTAGTAGGAAGTCCACTGTGTACAGCTCACCCTGGACTAACCTAAATAACACGAGCATATCTACTTCTTATAAGCTTCCCAGTAAAGCAAGGAAAACAAGTAAGCATCCCAGAAGAAAAGTGCTCAAAATAGACAACGTTTACATATGTAGCTTAAGAAACAAGATTCATGAAATCAATAATTTGCTAGTAACAGATGACATTCATATTCTGACTCTCTGAAACTCACTTAGATAATACCTTTGATGATACAGTGGTAGCAATACAAGGTTATAACATTTACAGACAAGACAGAAATGTCAATGGTGGAGGTGTTGCTGTTAATGTTCAGAACCACATTCCTGTAAAGCTTAGAGAAGATCTCATGTTAAATACTCTTGAAGTAATATGGCTACAGGTATGAAATGCTTGATAATGTATGTGATATCAACAGAGAAGTATATTTTCTGGGTGATTTAAATATTGACTGGCGTTCATCAAGCTGCCCACTCATGAAAAATCTTCAAAACTGTAATCAGTCCCTGCAACCTGGTTCAGGTTATCAGTCAACTACCCTGGTAGGTTACCAGGGTAGTTACAAACAGCACAGGAATGAAATCATCAACATGTATTGATCACATCTTTACTAATGCTGCAGAAATTAGCTTGAAAGCAGTATCTAGATCCATCGGATGTAGTGATCACAATATAGTAGCCATATCTAGGAAAAAAAAAGTTCCAAAGACTGTGCCTAATAAAGTGTATAAGAGGTCATACAATAAGTTTTGTAGTTATCCCTATGTTGTTGATGTAAAGAATATTTGGTGGTCCGTGGTGTGTACTGAGGAGCAAACAGACACTGCACTTGACACATTAATGAAATAGCTTAGCCCGTTGATCTCGGGATGGCCAGGATTGATAGTGGTACCTCTCCATCGCTCGTTGGTGTTGATTTCAGCATGTCAAATTCGTGATGTTAAAAGCCCATTGAAACATATTGCAAATGTACAGTGAAACATATTGCAAATGTACAGTACATTTGCAATATGTTTCAATGGGCTGTTAAAGGGATGAGGCATAATGAATGGTAAATAAGTCTGGCTGCACAACCGATTGGCAAACATATTGCAAATTTAGAAATCATGTGAATAAACCTAAACTGAATAAAAAGAAGACGAAACTACACTATGAAACAAAGACAACATAAAGAGTGATAGTAAAAAGCTTTGGAGCACCATAAATTACATTTGGGGAAAAAAGGCAAACTCAGCTCCATCATTCATTGAATCAGATGGCTCATTCATCCCAAAACCGACTGATATTGCCAACTACTTGAATTATATTTCATTGGCAAGATTAGCAAACTTAGGCATGACATGCCAGAAACAAATGCTGATACTACATATCCAAATATATCTGACCAAATTATGAAAGACAAGCATTATAATCTTGAGTTCCGTAAAGTGAGTGTGGAAGATGTGAATTTTTTGTTGTTGTCTATCAACAATGACAAGCCTCCGGGGTCTGACAACTTGGACGGAAAATGACTGAGAATAATAGAGGACGATATTGCCACTCCTATTTGCCATATGGAACAGCGGGGACTGTGAAGCAACACAAACATAGGCACAGACACATGCATACACACACACGATAACATATGCACTATGCACACGTACACATGGATTTTGTATTGTAGATATGTGGTGGAGTAGGGGCATGAGGGAACACAGTGTGTTATGAAATCTGTGAATGTATTGTAATGTTTTTAAAGTTGTATAACTGCCTTAATTTTGCTTTACCCCAGGAAGAGTAATGGGTACCCATAAAAAATACAAATCTCTTGACCTGGCATTTTGGATTGTTGTGAACATGCAATGTACTACACTGTCCTTTGATTGTCCCTTGTCTGTTTTGGCCCCTATTGAGCTCCGCGAACAGTAGCTCTGGATGAAGTTCCATCTAAAGGGATCTGCAGTGGGAGGAAGTCAGTCATTTCCGGCTTTCATAGTCTGGTGCTGATTGAACCCGATGACTCAGGGGGTCCGGGGACCGCACACAGCTCATCAGAAACCAGCATGGGATTGGAGGAGGAAATACTGCAGGACCTGACCAGGAAGTTCCTGACTTGTAAAGTAAACACTGAAACTTACAAACACTGACTGTTGGAGGTCTGAGGTGCTCATGCCACAGACAGAAGTAACCTGCACTGACCCTTCCATGATTCAGATGTTTCGATTAGGTGATCTGTGATTGGTTGGACCTGCAGGAAATACACCATATCTCCCCTCCTGATTGGTTTGTTTTGTAGCGCCTTGTATACCTGAGAGAGGTTCCCTGGGTTTGACCACTAGTAGCTCCTCATCCAGCTCCTCCTCAGCCTCCTGGGAGTTGTGGTCCGACAGGGACTCCATCTTCAGCTTGCCAAGGCTGACCATCCTGAGGAAGGAGGGCCGGCGGCAGGTCTCAGCCTCGCTGTCGGCGCTCAGATCACCACAGGGCAGGCTCTCTCTGCGTTGCGCCTGCTTCCCCCGCCCTGCAAATCTACAAGCAGAAGAGAACCATTAGGAGAGGATCGGAACTATATTATGTCACAGTATGACTTTGAAAGGCAAGAATGGCTATGTGTGGATTTCCAGAGTCTGAAATATTGTGTGGAAATAAAGGTACCATCTAAAATATAAATGGAATGGGATACATAATTGTTACCAAATACTGTAGAGTTCAATTTTAACGTGTGACCACCATATCTAGACTAGGCATCATATGCTATAAATAAGCAGGTATTAAATGCTTGAGAGGTGATTGTGGCTTTCTCTGACTGGAGCAAGTGAAAACTCTGTTTATAAATAGTGCTTAGGTACACAACATATTATTAGCAAACAAAGCAGTTCTGTTCATAGACATAGTAACTCATGGAACATTTATATATTACATAACCAAAAAGGGAAATGATTATGCTATATGCTGTGAGCATTTCCGTCATTTTGTTACAGCTTGATAGGGGGTCTCAGTCCTACCCAGTAACAGGAAAATCAGTTTAGATAGACAAGAAACTCAGTAATTAATGGAACACAACGAAAGTTCTTTGGTCGAGACATTACGAATGAAAATAGTTATTGTATATAGACATTACATGTATGTTAATCTGTGGCTCTGAGCCCGTATTTATAAAACATCTCAGAGTGGGAATGCTGATCTAGGATCAGGTCCTCCCTGTCCATGCAATCTTCATTGTGATCTAAAAGGCATAACTGATTCTAGATCAGCAATCCTCCCTCCCCCTTACCGGAGCAGGGTCATGATCTCCTCTGAGCTCTTGCGGAGGCCCTTCCTCTTCTCTTTCTCAGGCTGGGGTGAGTAGGGGTCTGTGGGGCATCGCTGGGATGGGAATGTCCCCCACATGCTGCACCCCGACATACGCAGCCCTTTCCCCAGCTTCCCCAGGGTCTTCAGGGGCGAGGAGCCGCACAGCCGCTCGAGGGTTCCCCTCAGGGGCCTCCCCCCTCCTCCTTTAGGGGCCTCAGGGCCATGCCTCTCCGCGTTCACCTCATTCTCCTCCTCTTCCCCGTCACGTGACGACCTGCGCTGGAAGATTTTTCCCCTACGGACCCCCAAAATGGGGGGGTCACCCTCGTTCCTCTCCTCCTCAAGGTCCACCTCCTCAAAGGGGTTCAGGTCCAAGTTTAACCTGGGCAGGATGAGCTCACCATTCCCATGGTTACTCCTGATCCTCCCCGGGAGGTTCTTAAGAATGGGCATTAAAATGTTGTGCTCAAGAATCAAATACTGCAAAGACACAAGGCAACTTAGTTAGAAGAGAGAATGAGATCACAGATAGTTGGGCTAGCAATACCAAGAGCACAATAGGAGTGTGCTGGAAAAGGTTGAACAGACAATGAAAGATAAAACCAGAATGAATGGTAGAGTAATGTTGTACTCAAGGATCTACAGAATATTCTAATAGCATAGGAACTGTTGCAATTATACTATTCAGTATGGACTTTACTCAGAGCTAAAATACCAACACAGATGATTACCCAAGAGCTCTTTCAAGTTATGACAGTACAACGTGCTATAGTAATGTACAAGTAACTGCCAGAATAAAGGAAACACCAACATAAAGTGTCTTAATAGGTCATTGGACCACCACGAGTCAGAATAGCCTCAATGCACCTTGTCTGGAACTCTATTGGAGGGATGCGACACCAATCTTCCACAATAAATGTTATCATTTGGTGTTTTGTTGATGTTGGTGGAAAGCGCTGTCTCAAGCATTGCTGCAGAATCTCCCATAAGCGTTCAATTGGGTTGCGATCTGGTGATAAGATGGCCATGGCTTAGGGTTTCCATTGTTTTCATGCTCATCAAACCATTCAGTGACCACTCATGCCCTCTGGATGGGGGCATTGTTAATGTATGGGGGCATTGCCATGGTAGCCAAAATAATATCCAAAATAATGGCCTGCCTAGCATTTTTATACTTGACCCGAAGCATGATGGGATGTTAATTGCTTAATTCAATATACTTTGTATCCCTAATTTTCTCAAGTGTTTCCATTATTTGGGCAGTTACCTGTAGATAATCCATACAGTACATACTGACTTTCACCTGTACAGTACATTTACAACCACCTGTTATGTAGGACCTAATGCTCTAAGATCTTCAACTGTTTTAGGTTCCTGTACGTATTTAGAGAGCAGTGGTTCAAAGTTACATACAGTGCATTGGGGAAGTATTCAGACCCCATGACTTTTTACAGATCTTGTTATGTTGCAGATTTTTTCTCACCAATCTACACACAATATCCCATAATGACAAAGCAAAAACAGGTTTTTAGAAATGTTTGCAAATGTACTAAAAATTAAAATTGAAATATCACATTTACATAAGTATTCAGACCCTTCACTCAGTACTTTGTTGAAGATCCTTTGGTAGCGATTACAGCCTTGAGTCTTGGGTATGCCGCTACACGCTTGACACACCTGTATTTGGGGAGTTTCTTCCATTATTCTCTGCAGATCCTCTCAAGCTCTGTCAGGTTAGATGGGGAGCGTCGCTGCACAGCTAGTTTCAGGTCTCTCCAGAGATGTTTGTTCAGGTTCAAGTCCGGGCTCTGGCTGGGCACCTCAAGGACATTCAGAGACTTGTCCTGAAGCCACTCCTGCATTGTCTTGGCTGTGTGCTTAGGGTCGTTGTCCTGTTGGAAGGTGAATCTTCGCCCCCAGTCTGAGGTCCTGATCGCTCTGGAGCAGGTTTTCATCAAGGATCTCTCTGTACTTTGCTCCGTTCATCTTTCCCTCGATCCTGACTAGTCTCCCAGTCCTGCCTCAGAAAAACATCCCCACAGCATGATGCTGCCACCACCATGCTTCACCGTAGGGATGGTGCCAGGTTTCTTCCAGATTTGACGCTTTGCATTGAGGCCAAAGAGTTCAATATTGGTTTCATCAGACCAGAGAATCTTGTTTCTCATGGTTTGAGAGTTTTTTAGGTGCCTTTTGGCAAACTCCAAGTGGGCTGTCATGTGCCTTTTACTGAGGAGTGGCTTCCATCTGGCCACTCTACCATAAAGACCTGATTGGTGGAGTGCTGCAGAGATGGGTGTCCTTCTGGAAGGTTCTACCATCTCCACAGAGGAACTTTGGAGCTCTGTCAGTGTCACCTCCCTGACCAAGGCCCTTCTCCCCCGATTGCTCACTTTGGCCGGGCGGCCAGCTCTAAGAAGAGTCTTGGTGGTTCCAAACTTCTTCCATTTAAGACTGATGGGGGCCACTGTGGTCTTGTCGACCTTCAATATTGCACACATTCTTTGGTACCCTTCCCCAGATTTGTGCCTCGACACAATCTTGTCTCGGAGCTCTACGGACAATTCCTTCGACCTCAAAGCTGGGTTTTTGCTCTGACATGCGCTGTCAACTATGGGACTTAATATAGGCAAGTGTGCGCCTTTCCAAATCATGTCCAGTCAATGTAATTTACCAACGGTGGACTCCAATCAAGTTGTAGAAACATCTCAAGGATGATCAATGGAAACATGACGCACCTGTGCTCAATTTAGAGTCCCATAGCAAAGGGTCTGAATACTTATGAAAATAAGGTATTTTTCTTTTTATACATCTGCAAAAATTTCTAAAAAACAGTTTTTGCTTTGGCAATATTGATTATTGTGTGTAGATTGATGAGTGAAAAAAAGTATTTAATCAATTTTAGACTAACGTAACAAAATGTGGAAAAATGGAAGGGGTCTGAATGCTTTCCGAAAGCACTGTATAATTCTCATAATCAGTGTTTACTGTTTGAACTCACCTGTCCTCCACCAACATTTATATTATTTGGGGTGTAGATGAGCTTTAGATTGCAGAAAGATTTAGGCTTATTTCAATGTAATTGTCTCCATCATTTCCAATCCCCCATATCTTTACTTTGTAAATATATACAGTACCAGTCAAACGTTTAGACACACCGACTCATTCCAGGGTTGTTGTTTTTTTTACAATGTTCTACATTGTAGAATAATAGTGAAGACATCAAAACTATGAAATAACACATATGGAATCATGTAGTAACCAAAAAAGTGTTAAACAAATCAAAATATACATTATATATAAATATACGCAAAACACCAGTCTTAATGTCAACAGTGAAGAGGCGACTCCGGGATGCTGGCCTTCTAGACAGAGTTCTTCTGTCCAGTGTCCAGAGTTCTTCTGTCCAGTACTATTTAATGAAGCTGCCAGTTGAGGACTTGTGAGGTGTCTGTTTCTCAAACTTGTGCACCGGGGCCTCCCACTCATCTTTCTATTCTGGTTAGAGCCAGTTTGCGCTGTTCTGTGAAGGGAGTAGTACACAGCGTTGTACGAGATCTTCAGTTTCTTGGCAATTTCTCACATGGAATAGCCTTCATTTCTCAGAACAAGAATAGACTGACGAGTTTCAGAAGAAAGGTCTTTGTTTCTGGCCATTTTGAGCCTGTAATCGAACCCACTAATGCTGATGCTCCAGATACTCAACTAGTCTAAAGAAGGCAGTTTTATTGCTTCTTTAATCAGAACAACAGTTTTCAGCTTTGCTAACATAATTGCAAAAGAGTTTTCTAATGATCAATTAGCCTTTTAAAACTATAAACTTGGATTAGCTAACACAACGTGCCATTGGAACACAGGAGTGATGGTTGCTGATGATGGGCCTCTGTACACCTATGTAGATATTCCATATAAAAACAGCCATTTCCAGCTACAATAGTCATTTACAACGTTAACAATGTCTACAGTGTGTTTCTGATCAATTTGATGTTAGTTTAATGGACAAAAAAAAGGGTTTTATTTAAAAAACAAGGACATTTTAAGTGACCCCAAACTTTTGAACGGTAGTGTATATACACAGTGGCAAGAAAAAGTATGTGAACCCTTTGGAATTTCCTGGATTTCTGCATAAATTGGTCATAACATTTGATCTGATCTTCATCTAAGTCACAACAATAGACAAACACAGTCTGCTTAACTTCTTAGGGAGCGGCTGCATAGGTGACGGTTTTGGAGAGTCTGGCATGCCCAAAGTAAAATGCCTGCCACTCATGCCCAGAAAATAGGATATGCACATAATTAGTACTATTGGATAGGAAACACTCTGAAGGTTCTAAGGGTGTTAAAATAATGTATGCGAGTATAGCAGAACTGATATAGCAGGCGAAAACCGGATGAAAATCCATCCGGATTTGCAGTTTTTTTTATACTTGACCTTCTTCTCCAGGCTGCCTATTCATTTTTATTTTAACCAGGACTGAGACTGCAGTACCTATGGCTTCCACTAGATGTCAGCAGTCTCTATACAAAGAATGGGAGTTCTAGGAGTAAGCAAAACAGATAGGAAGAGGAAGTAGTCAGGGGACCACTTTTGTAAACAAGGTTTGACGCGCGCAAGATTGTGAACGCGGACCACTTTATTTTTCTTTCCTATCGTTCACGTTATCGCCCGGTTGAAATATTACAGCAAATATACACAAAAGGATACCTAAGGATACATTAAAAATGATGTTTGATTTGTTTGTAGAAAGTTTATAGGTATAATTTGAACGTGTTCTCTTCACGGTTCAATGGGCGACTCGACGGTGGATTTTCTGATCATAACGCGCCAACCAAACGGAGATTTATGGATATAATAAATGACTTTTTCTAACAAAAGAACCATTGGATGTCTTAGTTGGACACTTGGGAAGCCCTCAGCAGAAGTTCTTCGAAAGGTAAGGGATTTGTTTTCGCTGTGAAATGGGTTTTGTGTGAAACGCGCTTGTTTATGAATTTATGCTAATGCAGAAATATTAGAGGTGCTATCCTCAAACAATCAAATGTTGTGCTTTCGCCGTAAAGCCTTTTTTTGTGATATTGCCAAGAAGCAGAGCTTTTGATGACTATGCAACACTTGTATATTGATGAATGTTTAATAATTCAACTTTTGGATTTTGAATTTGGCGCCTTACATTTCACCGGGTCGCACCCCACTGCTCCCTAAGTAGTAAACTAATAACACACAAACAATTATAATTGTTCATGTCTTTATTGAACACACAGTGTAAACATTCACAGTGCAGGTTGGAAAAAGTATGTGAACCCTTAATGTTAATTTAATAACAGGTTGACTCTCCTTTGGCAACAATAACCTCTACCAAACGTTTTCTGTAGTTCAGACCTGCACAACGGTCAGGAGGAATTTTGGACCATTCCTCTTTACAAAACTGTTTCAGTTCTGCAATATTCTTGGGATGTCTGGTGTGAACCCCTCTCTTGAGGTCATGCCACAGCATCTCAATCGGGTTGAGGTCAGGACTCCAGAAGGCGTATTTTCTTCTGTTGAAGCCATTCTGTTGATGATTTCCTTCTGTGTTTTGGGTCGTTGTCCTGTTGCATCACCCAACTTCTGTTGAGCTTCAATTGGCAGACAAATAGACTTACATTCTCCTGCAAAATGTCTTGATAAACTTGGGAATTCATTTTTCCGTCGATGATAGCAAGCTGTCCAGGCCCTGAGGCAGCAAAGCAGCTCCAAACCATGATGCTCCCTTCACCATACTTTACAGTTGGGATGGGGTTTTGATGTTGGTGTGCTGTGCCTTTTTTCTCCACACATAGTGTTGTGTGTTCCTTCCAAACAACTCAACTTTAGTTTCATCTGTCCACAGAATATTTTGCCATCTGGAACATCCAGATGCTGTTTCGCAAACTTCAGACGTTTGGATAGCAGTGGCTTCTTCCGTGGTGTCCTCCCATGAATACCATTCTTGTTTAATGTTTTACGTATCGTAGACTCGTCAACAGAGATGTTAGCATGTTCCAGAGATTTCTTTAAGTCTTTAGCTGACACTCTAAGATTCTTCTTAACCTCATTGAGCATTCTGCGCTGTGCTCTTGCAGTCATCTTTGCAGGACGGTCACTCCTAGGGAGAGGAGCAACAGTGCTGAACTTTCTCCATTTATAGACAATTTGTCTTACCGTAGACTGATGAACATCAAGGCTTTTAGAGATACTTTTGTAACTCTTTCCAGCTTTATGCATGTCAACAATTGAAATTTTGTAAGTGTTTTTTATAGGGCAGGGCAGCTCTAACCAACATCTCCAATCTCATCTCAATGATTGTACTCCAGGTTAGCTGACTCCTGACTCCAATTAGCTTTTGGAGAAGTCATTAGCCTAGGGGTTCACATACTTTTTCCAACCTACACTGTGCATGTTGAAATTATGTATTCAATATAGACAAGAAAAATACAATAATGTGTGTGTTAATAGTTTAAGCAGACTGTGTTTGTCTGTTGTTGTGACTTAGAGGAAGATCAGATCTAATTTTATGACCAATTTATACAGAAATCTTGCCACTGTCGGGTTAAAGGAAAATATATAAAATTATGTATATTTAAGCTAATATTAGTTTAAATATATATAATTGTATGTATTGTCAGAAGGCTTGGTGTAGTAGTGCAAAAAGAGTGTCACGTCCAGGCCTGAGAAGACAGGCTGGCGTGTTTAGTTTTGTTTTGGTGTAGGGTTTTTTCTGTTCTAGGTTATCTATTTCTATGTTGGGGTAATGGTTCTCAATTAGAGGCAGCTGAGTGTCGTTACCTCTAATTGGGAACCATATATATGTTTGTAGTTTCCACTAGGGGTTTGTGGGTTATTGTTTGTTCATAGCTTTGTTGGTTTTTGTGTTATGGTCAACGTTACGATCTTCGTTCGTTTTGTTAATTGTTTGCCAGTTACGTTATTTAATAAAGAATGTATACTGGATACCTCGCTGCGCCTTGGTCCGTCACTACTGAAGATCGTGACAGAATAACCCACCAAATAAGGACCAAGCAGTGAGAGAACAGGGAGTTCTGGACTTGGGAGGAGATATTAGCTGGTAAAGGGACCCTGGAAGAAGACGGCTGAGCATCGTCACCCCAGGGAAGCAGCGAAGGTTGAGCGGGGCAGTTATGAGGATTTATATGGAACATGGAATCCGGAGAGAGAAAAGTTTGTTGGAACTCGCCTGGCTAGGAAGCCCGAAAGGCAGCCCCAAAAAACTTTTTTTGGGGGGCACACGAGGAGTTTGGCCGGTTCAGGAGGGACTCCTGAGCAAACTCCTCGTGCTCTTTGGAGGGAGCGTTGGAAGGAGCGTCGCACTGGTAAGACGCCGTGCTATGCAGTTTTGCACACGGTGTCTCCAGTGCGCATGCATAGGCCGGTGCCTTGAAATTCCAGCACCACTCATCTGTCGGGCTAGGATGAGTGTGCAGCCTGGAAGGGTGGTGCCGGCTCAGCGCTCCAGGTTTCCAGTGCGCCTTTTGGGACCGAAATATCCTGCGCCAGCTCTGCGTGTGGTGTCTCCAGTTCACGACATTCCAGCTCCCCTCATCTGTGAGGCCAGGATGAGTGAACAACCTGGGAGAGGGGTGTCGGCTATCCGCATCAGGTCTCCTGTGCGCGTCGTGGATCCAGTACGTCCTGTCCCAGTTCCACGCTCCAGGATCCCTGTGCGTGTTGTGGATCCAGTACGTCCTGTCCCTGTTCCACGCTCAAGGATCCATGTTCGTGTTGTGGATCCAGTAAGTCCTGTCCCTGTTCCACGCTCCAGGATTCCTGTTCGTGTTGTGGATCCAGTAAGTCCTCTCCCTGTTCCACGCTCCAGGGTTCCTGCTCCCCGCACCAGAGGTCCAGTGCGCATAGAGAGCCCAGCACGGCCCGTTCCTGCTCCCCGCACCAGAGGTCCAGTGCGCATAGAGAGCCCAGCACGGCCCGTTCCTGCTCCCCGCACCAGAGGTCCAGTGCGCATAGTGAGCCCAGCACGGCCCGTTCCTGCTCCCCGCACCAGAGGTCCAGTGCGCATAG